>BJCM01083841.1:0-13774 GCA_018326385.1 Flaveria bidentis
CATTGTGCACAAAGCTGACTCCAGTACCTGGGCAAACGGAAAGGATCCCATACATATTGTCAATCACAAGGATTGGACCCCAGTGTGCATCCTTCTAGGGTAGCTAACCCGCACACAGTTGAGCTAACACCCTTCATTGGGTGTGAACCTTCATACATTTGCTTACAAGCCTTTCTTACTTTCATTCATTCATTAATGCATGTATTCTTTTGTTTCGTTCCTCTTTTCATTATCTTCCACTTTATGTTAAATAATACTTTTCATTTCATTCATTAACATTCAAAGTAAAGCCACGGGAAAATAATCATACATAACAAGGAACATCATCTTAATCATACAAATATCGCCATACAAGGCACCATCATACATACATAACATACATCATACATTCCATCATGCATAATTATTAATCATGCATCATCATCATCATCATCATCATCATATATCATTCATGCCCATCCCACCATCTTTGACCTCAAAAAGTCAACTTACATAACCCCCGGGAACATTCCAAGTCAAAGCCTACTTTTACTTTTTCCCCAAAAATCAGAAGATATTCTAAGTCTTTTGGGCGCATGAGCCCTATTTGGGCGCATGAGCTTTCAGGTGCATGAGGGTCACTTAGGCACATGAGGAAACTTTCAGACGCATGAGCCCTATTTAGGCGCATGACCAACACTTAACCTATTTCAGGGCAAATCTAGGCGCATGGGCACTATGCAAGCGCATGAGTGCCTAGGCGCATGAGCTTTCCTGGGCGTATAAACACTTAGTCAAATTTTGCCTATTCCTAGGCGCATGACTACTATATGGGCACATGAGATTTCGGGCGTATGAGGACACTTAGGCAGATTTCCATACTAGGCACATGAACCCTATTTGGGCGCATGAGCAGCCTATTTCATACTTAAACATCATAATTCAGTCCCCAATCAATCTCCAACTTATTCTAAGCTTAAATCATGCATTCTAAGCCTTAGACAGATATTCATAACATCATCAAACATAAACACAGCCCAAATTTACACCCCACCCGAATCACACACATACACATACACATACAGGTACCATACCCACTTTTATAAAAAATGTTCATACATGCATTTCCAGCCCCAAAATCAGTTAAAATATGTAAAAGAGGGGTTCTAGAACTCACCATAGCAGCCTCTTCGGGTAAGACTTCCTTCAAAACCCAATTGCTATAAGTTCTCACCTAAAAACCCACTTGAAACATACACCCGAACACACACAAACATACATAAGCACACACCCAAGGATAAAACCAGTTAAGAACACTCAAAAACCATGAATTCTTACCTTGAATTTGATTTTTTCCTTCTTGTTCTTCAAAGAACCGAAACTTTCTGCTTTCTCTCTTTCTTTTTCTCAAAAATCCGAAAGAAATGGGTGTGTAGGAGGTGATGGGCGGACATCACCTTTTACTCACCAACTTTTCTAACTTTTTGTACTTTTTTACACTTTTAGTCCTTCCACTTAAACTTTATTTCCTTTCTTTCCTTTTTTCTTCACTTTATTCTTTCATTAATATCTTTAAAGAATAACAGGGTGTTACATCATGTCCAATTAAAACCCAATAACTACATTAAGACCTAATACGACCTACTAAGGTTGATCATAACCATCATGACTCTTTCGACCTTGCATGACTAATTAAAATACATATGTCCTATTTAACACATTAAGACCTAATATGATCCATTACATTCCAACTTAACCGATTAAGACATAATATAACACTGCAAGACTTATCAATGCATATTAAGTGACTCTACTGACTTTTATAATCTAATATGACTAATTAAAGTATGCGTGTCACAATAAAAGATTAAAAACTAATATAACCTATTACAATGTAATCTTACCCATTAAGACCTAATACAACTATTTAAGGCCTATCATAAGCCATCAAGTAACCATGATGACTCTTAAGACCTAATATGACTCATAAAAACATATATAACCTATCATAACCTTTATTCTACCTCATTAAGATATCTATTAAAACTCTACATGACTCATTAAAACATGTATGACTCATTGTAATTTGGTGTGAGATGTTTTGGTCAATAAAAAACAAACTTGGTTATAATAGACATTATATATCATATTCAAAACATTAGAACCTAAGATGGCCTAATAACAGAAATCATGTCTCATTAACATCTATTATGACTTAATATGTAATATGAATCATTAAGACATGTATGACCCGTTATAATTTATGTCAATTACATTCAAGATGCAGGGCCGGCCCAACTCAAGCCCAAGTGAAGCAACGGGCTTGGGACCCCCAAAAAATTAAGACCCCCAAAAAATTAAGGCCCCCACTTTAATAATTTATAGATAAATATGTATGTATATATTTGGGCTTTTTCTTAGACATTACATGGGTTTCTTGTAGGAACATGAGTCATAAGATTTTAAGCCTAAAAATACATTAAGGTTAGTTTGTGTTTGAGTTTTGTAATTCTTATTTTTGTCATCTTGTTTTTATTTTAGTTTTTATAGTTTAAGTTATTGATTTAAGAATTATGTTGCAATATTGATTTTCTCTTTTCTCTCCCTTTAAGCTTTCTATAGTTTTTGCAATATTGATTTAGGGTCATATTTAAATAGTTAAGTTCTTAATATTTGACTCATTTAATTTTCAACTATAATTGTTCAACGGTTTAATTGAACCTTTTAAATGACAAAATGCTAAATAAGTTATCTAGTTATAATATAGAATTCAAATGTTATAGAACTTCTTGAGCATGAGCTCATTTATTTTTTTTAGTATACTCTTTAGATTTAAATTTGTTATTTACTAGTATACTATTTCATACTTGTTTAATTATTACAAATTAATTATCCACATTTGTTTTAGACTTACATTGTGTGATAAAACTTATAAATAGTGATATAAATGTTAAATCAAAATCAAAAGTGTGAATGTGGTGTATGTAAAAAAGTAAAAAAATACACAAAAAAGGCCCCAAAATTTTAGTTTGCTTGTGGCCTCTAATTCGGTTGAGCCGGCCCTGTCAAGATGTATCAATTATGAACATACAGGATGCAAGAATTGTTTATAAAAATTAGAACAATCTTTTCTGTGAAATCTAAAGATAATAGACCAAAATAAAAACAGTAACACACTCTATTAACTTTGTACATATTTGTAATGAATAGTTTTTAATTTTTTAAGACTTAGAAAGCAATTTTTAATTGAAGGATATTTTATAAATTGATATTGTTGATTGATAACCGCTCATGCGCACTACCACTCCAAACTCAAGTCCACAACAACCCCTCCCTACAAACCTTGATTTTGCTTGTTAGTATGTATCCACCTTGTGTTTATGTTGTAGTGGAGAATGCGTAGAACGTGGCTGCGGGTAAGACCTCTACAACATTCGCTTTAGTGGAGCTAAACGACTCATGTTCACATATTAGCAAGTCCAATCCGATACGAGCTTGAAAATTTTACAGAACCCGAAATGACCCAAACCTGAAAATTATATCAAATATATAAACCTGAACACGACATAAAAATTGATGGATTGACTTAAACACGACTTAGTTGATCCGTATATTTTTATTTTTATATTATACTTCAAAATTACTATATTACAACAAAACTACAAATGAATATAAAGTTGTTATATTTTATGTTAGTTTCTAACTTTGGATTATAATCTTGGAATAAAACATTCTCTAAATTTAATTTAGAGTGAAATGTGGTTTTCCTTCACATGGTTTGATTACAATTGTTATTTCCGTTCATAAGTTATTTATATTGCATTTAGCTCCATAAAGTTTTAAAAAGTTATCTTTTTCATCCAAATATATTCACTTTTTTAATTTAAAACGTTAGATATCCATCACTAAAAGTGGTAATTATTTAAGTTTTCTATATAAAAACAAATTCCTAATTTATGCTTATGTGTTATTGCTAAAATTCTATTCACATATTACTATTCCATTCACGAAACCTATATTGAACATTTCATCTTCAAACATATCACCATCGATTGAATCATGAGATCGACGTCTTTATCAGTGAGGAAAGAGGATGGAGTTGTTTCTGGTTCCGATCGGAACCAGTTGCAAAAAAATTTTTTTGAATGAGAATGACAAATGTGACTAAACCACGAGGAAAATGACAATTTACTATTTAATTCATGACATAAAACATATAAAAATAAGATAAATAAAAAAATAATTATTTGTAGTTTGGTTTAATTTTTATTCTTATCGCTCCACCATAAATTTTATTAAAAACATAGTTTTTAATAGCTAATTGAGTTACTGACATGTTATTGGCTCACGTGATCATCATCATTACTCAAGTACCGAACGTCAATCCCGAACCTGAAAAAATCCACTATATGTGAGAAAACCTTATCTAAAACTTTTTTTTTGTTCCAAGTGAGACTTGAACCCAATGTTTACAACTATTTTATTCAAGTTTTTGGGTATATCACCTTAACCACTTGGGTTAAGGATCAATGGTTGTTAAAAACACGGTTATATTCAAATATGGTCTTCTTTAAAGTATCGCAGGTTACATCGAACGACAGTAACATGCTGGTACCGTGAATAATGAAATAGTACCGACCGGACAACATCGATATTGTTATAAGAGTGTTTTTAGAACAAATTATCTCAACTTATATGTTTTGGGTTGAGCCCGTTTAGCTAGACGAGTCATGTACGGCCAACCCAAGCGAGTTCACGGGTTGATGCATTTAACCATTTTTTTTATTTTTTTTATTTTTTATATGTTTTATGTCATGAATGAAATAGTAAATTGTCATTTTCCTTGTGGTTTAGTCACATTTGTCATTCTCATTCAAAATTTTTTTTGCAACGGGTTCCGATCAGCACCAGATGCAGCTCCATCCTCTTTCCTCACTGATAAAGACGCTGATCTCATGATTAAATCGATGGTGATATGTTTGAAGATGAAATGTTCAATATAGGTTTCGTGAATGGAATAGTAATATGTTAATAGAATTTTAGCAATAACACTTAAGCATAAATTAGGAATTTATTTTTATATAGAAAACTTAAATAATTACCACTTTTAGTGATGGATATCTAACGTTTTAAATTAAAAAAATGAATATATTTGGATGAAAAAGATAACTTTTTAAAATTTTATCGAGCTAAATGCAATATAAATAACTTATGAACGAAAATAACAATTATAATCAAACCATGTGAAGGAAAACCACATTTCACTCTAAATTAAATTTAGAGAATGTTTTATTCCAAGATTATAATCCAAAGTTAGAAACTAACATAAAATATAACAATTTTATATTCATTTGTAGTTATTGTTGTAATATAGTAATTTTGAAGTATTAATAAGTGAAGTATAATATAAAAATAAAAAGATACGGATCAAACAGGTCGTGTTTAAGTCAATCCATTTATTTTCATGTTGTGTTCGGGTTCATATATTTGATATAATTTTCAGGTTTGGGTCATATTCAGGTTTTGTAAAATTTTCAAGCTCGTATCGGATTGGACTTGCTAATATGTGAACATGAGTCATTTAGCTCCACTAAAGCGAATGTTGTAGAGGTCTTACCCGCGGCCACGTTCTACACATAGTTCAAGCTCGAAAAAATTAAACCAAACTACAAATAAAAGTTTAAAAAACAAATTAATAAAAAATTAATGGGTTAAAATCATATGTACAATAGGGGTAAAATTGAAACCTTAGGATTTTTAGAAGGTAAAGTTAAACTTTTAAAAACTTAAGAGCAAAACTGAAAATTAAAAAAACGGAGGGATAAATACATAAAGTTATAAATTGGGTCCACCAACTTTAGTATTTGTGAGTTATATAATGTTCTAACTCATATATAGAGGCATGTGCACTGGCGGAGCTTCATAGGGGTCGGGGACCGCCGCCTCCTATTTTTTCGTTCGTAGTGGTAAAATTTAGCTTGATAGTGTAAATTTTTGTCCGGTCGTGTAAATTTTAATATAAATATTGAGTTCGCCCCCCTAAAAAAATTAATTTCGCCCCCACCCCCTCTACAACATAGTTCAAGCTCCGCCACTGAGCATGTGTTTGTAGTTTGTTCATATAGCTTGTTGCAATGTTTTTATAACCAAATCGGACATCGAGCCGGACGTCTTACTGGTTTGATGGTTGGACCAGTCGGACCGGATTTAACTATATTTCTATATGTAATTAAATATAAGTAATTTATATATGTATTTTATAGTTATATATAACATTTAAGTATATTTGTATATCCAACATACTAATTTATGGTTTGACACCTCGTTTTACCCATTAAAATAAATAAAAAACCCAAAAACCGGTCCGGTTTCCTAGTTCGACCACCTAAAACCGAAGCGAACCGGTCGGACCAGCTGGTCCGATCCGGTTGCAAAACATTGGTTTGTTGATAGACTTTTCTAGTTGAGTTGTTTTTCCACTAGAGAATTGATTCAACATTTGTTTTACTTACCCTTTGTTCCCGTGATACATGTAAGTTGTGGTCTCTACTTCCATCCGTTCACACTCTACTTCATGTAGTTCTTATAAAAAAGTTCAACTTCTTATACTAAACAAGACTTGCAACAGAATTATTGTAATAGAAAAAGAAGCAGCTAGAAACATAAAAGGACAGATGACACTAGACGTGTTAGGTTTGAAAGATTGAATTTATGAAATGGAGACTTGATATGCAAATGGTTGTATTTTATAAACATTACATTTTGTATACTTATTGTATTATTTGGATAATTTATTATTGGGTTATTGGATTTTAATAATCCCAACTTTTATATATTGGCCGGAATTAATCTCAACTCAGCAAATGTTTACGGACACTTCTAACCTTGAGTTGGTTTTCCTGCAACGATTTCTTACTAACTAAGAGTTAACACCGTTAGTTTTTTGATGATGTGGACTACTTATATGACTAATACACTAAGCAGAAATTTGAAGTCAACTGTCAGATCCGTTAATCTAAAACTTTGCAACCTAAAACCCGTCGATCTCCACCTTTTGATTTGAGCCACTTGATTTGTTAAAGGTAAATTTCAAGTGACGATGGATGCTATACACTAAAAATAAAACCTAACAGAGGTTGGGCGGTGACGGAGTTGAAAAATAACTCAAAGTTAACCCCATTTTATCAAAAATACTAACGGGCGTTAACTCTCGGTTACTAAGGGATTATTGAAACAAAATAAGTTTAAAGTTAGGAGTATTTATAAATATTTTCGTAGTTGAGATTAATCTATGCCAATAAATGAAAGTTTAAATTATTAAAATTCAATAACCCTTTATTATTGGTTTGTGTTTGTATATATCAATGTCATTTTGGATGTATATATAAATAGAGTAAAACTAGAAAATGAAAAATCAACTTTTTAAAGTTCTATAATTATGTATCTTTTTCATAAAAAAGTAATATCCATGTGTAAAACTGTTTGGAAAATAAGTAGTTGATCTATCAGTGATCTTTTGGTAAAACTATCATCCACGTTTAATTTTTAACGAAATAATGATGGCTAATCAAACCTAACCGAATGATTTTCCCTCGTTGAAAACCACTTGTTTTGTAGTGTCTCCCGTCCTACCACCGCACCACCACCCTTCCAATTCTTCCTTCCGGTCTTAAATTAGTGTTTTTATACATTTTTTAGTTTATATGGCGAAAATATATTTAAATTAAATTTAAATTAATTTAGCATAGCTTTAAAGTGGAAGAAATATATTATGATTTGATAAACGGTTGTAACCAGCATATATTTTATAAAAATATAATTAAAATAAATCCTACAACAAATAAATTACAGAGACGTTATAAATGCATCCTATGTATTTTATCATTTCTATCTCTCTATTCATACAAATATATTATGATTTGATAAACGGTTGTATAACACAACCCTTATAATAATATACTCATAAAGTTGATTCCAAGCTGTATTATAGATACCATGTGTTAAGTGTGTAGATCATACAATATCCTTCATAAAAGTATACTAGTCTGCCCGATAAAGATACAAATTGCTTATTTGACATCAAACGATTTCCACATGCTTTTAGAGTGTAATTATAAATCTGGTTTAGAGTTATATTATTTTTTTATTTGATTAAAATTAAGCTTAAAATAATTTTAGAACTTAATCCAGAAAATAGCATTACTTTTTTTGTTGTTAGGAAATGAATGATCAAAATGATGTAGTCTCATATGAAGTAGCGTACAAGTGATTATTTGCTTTTGAGAATTTTATGTATTAAATCATTTTCACAATAATTGTTCCCATACATACATACACATGTATGTATGTATGTATGTATGTATGTATGTATGTATGTATGATGTATGTATGTATGTAGTATGTATGCATACATGCATGGATATTTCTATTAGGTTTAAATGGTACGGTAGTTAGCATTTTGTTTACAACTATTTTGATTGTTCAGGGGAAAATAGTAAGTTTTTAAATAACTAATAATAGACGTAGGTTTTCGGTTTCAATATTCAATTTATTTGCATTTAGATATGATTCACGTGATGTTTATATATAATATTTTATATATTTTATCATGGCCAATGTCAACCTCATCTCTTTATGCACTTTCTTCATGGTGTTTAATCATTGGAAGTATTTAAGGAGAATCTTCCATCATCTTTAATGTTCAACAGAACTTAATATGCTCACATGAGGTAAAATCAAGGAGTTTTGAATGATAATTGTTATGAATGGACGCTAATGATTTTTTGGCTAATGGTCTGAAAAGAAGGTGAACCAAAATTTGCTAACTTTTCTTTTTTAATTTACTAACCACTAACCTAATGTTTAAAATAATTATGAATAGATGGAAGTATTTAAGGGGAATCTTCCATCAATCACACAATGTTTCTTATAAAATGTATAGATCGTCAATCATCATGATAACCAATCCAATCAGTATCAAAATAGTCATGTATACAAAAATAGCAGAGCAATGTATAGTGAATCCACGAAAAACAATACCCTTGCGGTGCCATGAAATGCACTTGGCAACGACCTAATGATGTTAGTAGGACCTAATGATGGTTAGTAGGTTTCTATAAAAATTAAGTAACCTTTATGACGGTATAAGGACTCTCAGGTTGTGTCAAGACAATATACAATAAAACTCTAACAATACTTTGAAACAATAGATGATATTAATAAGAAAGTTGCCGATTAAAAGATCGATACATAAGTAAATTATAGACGACTTTAAGCAAGACTAGTACACAACAACAAATCAAGTATATATTGCTACTGGAATAGATGTTAGACATAACACCAAAACCATTGAGTGGGAACAAGAGTGCATATGCCTATTCATATTCGTAACAAAAGAGATCACACTAAAAATAATATCATCCATGTAAACTCGTACATAACATACGACGACACATGACTCATTATACAACAAGAACACAGTGACCTACTCTCACCATAGCTATTATCACCCCTACAACTACCCCTACCATCACCACCCTCACCGTTAACATTGTCGTCATTACAATCACAAGCACCATACCATCTTCCCTCTTTCCATCACTATTGTCGCCACCAGCACCAACAATGCAATCATTGTTGTGTTGCATCATTTTCTTGTAAATGTACAAATCAAAATGCTTACCCTATAAACCAATCACATAATAATCAAGTTCAATTCCTTTAGCAAGTCTTATTTCAAAATCCTTAACAAAGTTCTCTAAAACAAAAAACCGCCAACAAACGAATTATACAGGGACTACTTATGTAATTTATCCCAAAAGCAAAGTCAAAAGACCGACTTCAAATAATAACACTTTGCGCACTAATTCCCCGGCAACGGCGCCATTTTGATCTCGTTGTTGAGACTCGATCAAAAACAATTTAATTTATCGGTCTTAGCTACCTTTATTGTGTAAGGGTAAGTAAGGTCGTCTCCACAGGGAATATGTGGAAAGCGTTTAACGAATACGTTGATTAGCTAAAAGACTTAAACTTTGACGGTAAAAATTGAAACTTTAAGTGGATTAATGAACACAATTACATAAAGCAACAAACTTTATAACGAAATTAATTGAATAACAAAAAATAATCAATTTCGGGTTTTGAATTCTGCAAAATCAACAATTGGTACTTTTAAATTAGGGTTTGTAAGAAACAATACTTCAAGATCTTAACTTTTATTTAAAGTGATAACAACGGAACAATCTTTTAATACTCGTTCATTCACAATGTTACCAATTTACTTATATCATGTTGTCTACTTTTCTTAATGAGTTCACGATGCAAGGAAACAAAAAAAAATGATAATCAAGCAAACAACTTTATTTATAAGCAAATAGTTTAAATCAATCAAAACATAATGTTGCATTCAATAGATCAATATTTAATACAAAAACCTAATCAATCATACCAATCGTCTCACTTTACAAGAATCATACTCTCGAAAGCAATCAATAGAACGTAGCCACACATCATCTTTGTTTAATCTTCAATCTTGATTTGATGATGATCAATGATGATATGGATGATATTGAGGAGCTTGGAAGCACCCAAAATCTCTTTGAATCGCTTAAATTCGGCTGGGAAAAGTCTCTTTTCGAAACCTTAATGATTAGGGTTATATAGGATTTAAAATTTGAAATAATCCTCCAAATATCGTGTTAGACCGTAACTTACGGCCTATAGGCTATAGGTTACGGCCTACCCTCAACCAGACAGCCAAACCTTCTGCTTTACGGGGTTCACAGACGGACTCATCATAGGGCCGTAAGTTACGGCATCAGGTCGTAGCTTACGGCCTTCCTGCACTTTTTTCACAATATTTCACATGTAACTTTTCACAAGCTTTCCGTTGATAGGTCGTGGGCCTCGTAACTCTTTTCCTAGCCCAAGTTATGCCCATTTTAAGCTACCATGGTCTTGAACCTTCGGTTTTTGCATTTCTTCACTTTTCGGACTCCGATTTCCATCCCGCTTCATCCATACTCTTCATGTTTCACCAAATTTAGTCCTGGTTTCCCATTTTATATCTTTTTATCCAAAATAAGCTTCCTTTAACTCAAATCACCTATAATCCAAAACACAAACAACTTGCACTTGTTCCACCATAATCATGATGTAAAATCAAGCATTTAGATCAATTAAACACCAGATTATTGACACGTGATCACTTTTCCTTTTTCATGAGCCAAAGATCCCAAGTTGACTCAGTCCACCGAGTCACATACCCACACACTAACCCAACGACCGTCCACACCAGATCATTCCCCTCAAGACCTACCCTATAAAAAACCCACCATCGACGTCATAAGATCTCGACATGTGTCACTAACACACCTTATCACCACCCGATCTAGTACACCACATGCGTCCCCAACATCCAATGGCTATAGTCGGTCACATAGGGCTATCCACCGGCTCTTCCGGTCACCACCCCCTCCAATTCCCGCTAGATACATAACCTCTGATCAAACACTTCAATCCTTTAGCTCTTTGTTGATGATAATATTACAAGATTATTATAAAAGGTTAGTAGAGGCTATTATCTATCTAATCAGTGGTTTATTACTTCATTAGCTTTGGTTTAAGTTAATTGGAGTTGATCTTCATTGTCGTTTGGTTTAAGTATTTGATCAATGGTTGTTACATTGTGCGAAAAACAGATCTTTGTTTGCTTGCTTTTTTCGGGTTTTGAAAATTTGAATTTGTTGTTTGGTTTTGATGCGTGTTTGTGTACACCGCCTTTAGTGAATTGCGGAGGCGTTGTTGGTGTAGAGATTTGAGTTGTTCTTATGTTTTTTTACGAATGTGATGAAGTTGTTCGTGTTATTGTTTGGATGTGTGGGTTTTAGGTGGTGATTTAGTAATTTTTTTTTGTTGTTACGCGTTTTAGTGGTGATTTTGTGGGAATTTGGTGTTTATGCCTTTTTTGTAAGGTGTTATGTTAGTAATTAGGGTTTTCTAGTTTGAATCAAGGCTTTCTGAAGCAATTGTTTCTCTGTTCTTTAGGAATTTTTTATATATTTTTGTTATAAGTTTTGATATGTTGTTGTTAATTGTTGTTGATTCTAGGGTTTGTGTGAAGAAATTCTATCAACATCAGTGAGGTTGTTGATTCTAGGAATTTTAGCTTCTGGTATAAGGGTAAAATTTAGCTTTTATGGGGGTGTATTGGATAGATCTAGTTTATGATAGGGTAATTGATCATAAGGATAACGGTAAGCAGTGGCATTGGATAATTACTTGGATTCAAGCCAGAAGTGGGTCTATCGTGGATGGGCTCTTCTCAGGCTGGCGTTGGGTTGGTACATTCTTCGTCAAGTTAGAGCATCTTCTTCCAAGGAGATATGCATTCTCAAGCTTTAGGTAATTCACATTTGGGATCTTTTAGGAACTCTACGAATTCGTTTTCTGGCAATATGCGTTCAAACATGGTGCCTATGTCTGGAGACATAACAAATAGTTTTAGGGCGAGTTCAATGGTTACTGATGCTAACTCAGTCGTTTTAGGAGGTGATGGTGGCGACCTACATCTACAAATAAAGGCGAGTGCAAACAATGAGTCTTATATGCGATTACTTGCGTCTCCTTTATTGTTCACCTCTAATAATATATGAGTTTCAGGCTCCTATGTTATAGATGGGCCATCAACAATGCAACCAAACTCAAATCAAGATCCACACTCCCAATAAGTGGGTATCCAACACGAAGCTTCTACCAGCATATTATTACCTCCTACACAGGTTGGACAAGTTTTACTACCCAATGGTTCATAACAAAATCAATTTATTCAAAACTAATTCATTCTTTTTAACAAAGGGATTGAAAATCTTTCTCCGATAGAGAAATCCAGCCAAATCACAGATGGAACAAATATCTAGTATTCTAGGCCTCTCAGTAGATCGAAATGGGTTCAGTAACTTAGTGTCGCTTAATCCGAGTGCCAACAGTCCATTGATCAACAATAGTCAATACATGGTCAGCCGAGGCGCTTCACCAAGTGGTTCAACCCAGGCTGCTCTTGCAGTTCCAAACTACCAGAACATGCTAATAAGGAAAAACTCTATGAATACAACCTCCCAACAAGTGGGAGTATGGGCAGGGATGGGTTAAGATAAGAGATGTCACCAGCAGGGACACCACGGCCGCCAGCGGTGCCTACTAGAAGCAACAGTTTCAAAGGTGCTTCACGCAGTGACTTATCGGCTGGTGGTGGGGTGGACAACATTGGTGTGGACAATCAGAAGGGTGCAGCCTCAAATTTGCCACAAAAGTGTGATGATATTTGTAACATCTTGTAATTTTGGGTTAATTTAAAGTTAGCTTTGTTAATTCTTTTAAGGACTATATTTGCCTAATATGAAACTTAGGGATTATTTATGCTTGATTCTTTGATTTCATTAAGTATTTCTTTTATATTGAATTAAGTATTATAATATTACTAATAGATTAATAATAATAATAATAATAATAATAATAATGAAATAAATTGGCTTGTTACATCTTATGTTATGCTATTTACTTTTTTTGAAACTTATGATTGTAATGGTACAATTGGAACTTATGATTAATATATATATGGGTTATTAATAGCGTTATGTGGCTGTGAACGATCTTAACCCTCACACCTCGACATTTCCGCCGTCAAGGTTGGGGTGTGACAGATTGGTATCAGAGCCCATAACTATAGGGATTTAGGTTATTAGAAATGGTGACCTAGACTATAGTATGCATGAACCTTATAGAATTATATTTC
>BJCM01083842.1:0-10150 GCA_018326385.1 Flaveria bidentis
TTATTTAATTAAGTCTAACTTTTATACTTATATTTTTTATTTTAATTAAAAGATTTTAGAATATTTTAATTAAAAACATTTTAATTTATAATTATATAAATTTATTATTTATGGTGGTGGGGCCCACCAACCCTTCCTTTCCCCGCCCTTCCCCACAAATCCCCTTCCATCCTTTCTCCTCCCCCATCGCCACTCTTTCGGCAGGCGCCGTCCACGTCGGCGACGGGCGGCCGACGAGCGCGTGATGGGGATAACCTTATAAAAGTTGTCATTTATATCCAAAAACATTAACTTAGTTAAATGTTTAGATTGAAAAAATTATCATTTCAATCACAAGACAAAACCCCCAATTATATTGTTGCACTCGAGTGGAATTGAATTAGAGCTTTTGCTCTTGTGGTTCACCAGCTTGACAAAAAGAAACGATTTATATAGATACCGGAGCTTCACTAACCATGGACATGTTCATTTGCACCTATGGTTCTGCCCTAATCTCGATAAGATTTGATGTAAGTTTCATGAATAGAATAGAACAGTAATATATGAATTGGATTTTAACATTAACTAGTATTAAGCTCCCGCGTTGCGTGATGCGTAAAACCATGGTAAGTAGCACCAAAGACAAACCACCATTAGTGACCACCAACTGAAATGTAGAACCAAGGACACAACGACGTTAGGCGAAACGTAAAACATATAAAACAATAACTAAGTTGATCTTGGACCTGCGCGTTGCGGCGTACCGTTAAACGGGAAGAAAAATAAGCGTAAAAACGTTGAACTACACACGCACACTGCAGCATGTTAATTTGCAAAATGTAGATCGAAACGTAAAACGAAAAATTTTAAAATATAAAAAGTATAGGGACCAAAAATTAGAAGTAAAAAAATATTTGGGTTAAATTGTAAACAAATGTTGGGTTGAAATGAAAAGGTAAAAATTTAAAAGAATAAAACAAAAGTTGGATACAACCCTTAAAGTATGTTGTACAACTCATAATGCATAAGAAAGTTGGTAATTAGTATATACATAATACGTAAACATAAATTAGAATTTTGCTTTTATAGCAAAACTAATAATTACCTCTTTTAACGATGGATGTTTTTTTAAATTCTTGAGAAGGCAAATGTAAAAAAAAAGATCTTTTAAAATAAAAATTACAAACATAATCAAACCATAATAAGAAAATGACAATTTAGTTGTTATTTTATACATCAAATATACGTTTTATTTCTGTAACATGAAGAAACCAAATACTAACTTAATATTTTAGAAAAAAAATCGTATTTGATGAAGTTTTAATATTGATTAGTGTTTTGTATGGGTTCTAATAGTTGTAACTTGTATCGATGGACCAAACACTCACATAAACCTCTTTTTGGGTGGGGTTGACACACTGTTTTGTTAAATACTTTATGAATATAGTTAATTTGTTAATATGTATTAGTGTGCGAAAGTGTGAAAAACTCGGGTGCTGTCGTAGGCTTGTTAAAACTTATAAAGCTTAATTTCAATAATTCCTATATTATTGTTCACTCATCAAGAAAAAAATTTAGAAACTATAAAAAATACAAGCATAGTTCAACGATAAATCTATAATTTTATAAAAACATAAGAAGAAAACCAAAAAGGAACGAAAAAACAAAACCTAGATGTAGTTTTGAAGACTTCAATTTTTGTTTTTCTATAATCTGTATATTATTACGCACATCTCAATTTTGAATAAAATCTTCAAAAAAGTGTAGATAAAGATAAGCAAAGCAAACGGTGTATTCAAAATTTTATACAACATCATTTTCTAAAAGTTATAATAAAAATCAAAATATGTCTAAAATTATTCATAAATATTAAAATAATATAAAAATCTCAATCAATAAGAAAAACAAAATGAAACTTAACCAAGCTTAAACGTGGAGTGTTTATCTAATTATCTTCTTTTTAACCTTTACCTTATGTTTCCCATATGGTAGTAGATAGCATTGCTTTTTTACTGATCATGCATACGGTTGAAAAAAATTATATGTATTATTGATAAGTTTGAGCACGACGACATGTCTTTTTGTATTAACTAGTTTTACCCCCTTTCATTTCGCTGCAAGTAAATTACGATTATGTCTTCCCCGTGTAATGAAGTGGAAGCTTGAGCGTTATCGGTTTGGAATTTGAATCATTAAATATCACAAAATCAAACACCAATGTCAATTCCAATAACAACAATGACGTCATAAGTGAGACCTCAACAATAACATCACTCATATGCAGTTAGTTTGGTAAATGTATGTTAACAATAACGTCACTCACTTCAAAATTATTCGATTTTAATACATGCATGAATAATATATAATGTAAAATTTTGTACTGTGTAAAGAAATGAAAATTAGAAAATGACTAGGTGAAAAACTTAAACTTAAAGAATTAAGTGGCCTGTTCTAAAATACAAAAAGTTTCTTGTAGCAACTCAAGATGTTTTTTAATATGTATATAGTTTTTAAAGATGTTGAGGGTCAAAATTATCTTTTACACATTTAACTAACTTATTTATCTTTTACTACAATTACAATCGTTAACTTTTAAACCAATTATTCGTTGACTTTTAAACCAATTATTCTCGTATTATCCATTTGACTAGAAATATTTTCCTTTTACTTTTTCATTGCCTTATATGTCTTTAATACAGGCTTCAAGGAACCTAAAATATGATCGCCCAAAACTAACTTTTGTTGATATAAATAAGTCATGTGCTCAAATACGGGCAATCTAATCTAAAACATGATCGAACCCAAAACCCGGGTGTTTGACAACAAGACACGAAGTTTGACCCTTAAACAATACGGGCATCCGGACATGGGCGTCTAACCTCACATATATGGGCCTTTGACCTCACAAACATGGGCGGGTTCCCCTTGGAATAAGGTCAAAAGCTCTTGAAATACAATCGGAAGCCTTTCAATTCTAGCATATGAGAGGACATTAATGCACTACAACAATTTAGTCTTTTTGCGACTAATTTTTTTCCACTTTTAGTGACGAAATATAGTCTCCAATACCTATTGCGACGAAATTTAGTCTCCACTGTGTCGTCGCCATTTCTCTGTCGTATTAGGCCAAAATTTTCGTCGCTATAAGTTTCGTCGCAATAGTTGGAGCTTTAGCGACGAATTGTCATGGTAATAATGTTGTCGTTAAACATATTATCCTAAATAATAAATAATCTTTAAATAAGGAAAAATATTACCTACTGCGACTAAATATGGTCGCTATAGGTCCCAACTATAGCGACGAAATTTAGTCTCAATAGATCTTATTTTATTTTTTAAAGTAATTTTCCAGTTATAAAAATATATAAATCTATAAAATCTGGAAATACAAAAGCCATAACTTGTCAAACAAACTCCATTCAAATGTTAATATAATTAAACACAAAAACTTAAATATCACCATATCATTCAAATACAATTATCCAAATAAAAACAAACACGCTAATCATATTGATCATCATCTTGATCTTCTTCTTCATTAGGTTGACAAGACGATTCTTGAACCTGCGTTTTGGTTAACAAAAAGTTTAAATGGGTCAAAATGATTCAAACCCACTTTAATAAACTAATACATCCAACTTCTAGTTTAAACGGGTCAAAACAACCCAAACCTACTAAAGGTTTAATAAAGTTATTTACTTATCCAAGTTATTAACTTACTCGACTGGTAATTTTTTAAAAGATGTTTAAGATTAAGACATACATTTAACTAAAACAAGTAATTAACTTACACGACACGCAACGTGTAGGGATCCTATGAGGATGACCATGAGGTGGATCATTTCCACTCTCTCCACCATGTGAAGTAGCAACATCTGTCATGTCTTCAACCAAAACAAATAACAAACACAATTATCTAGTATTTGTATTAAATTCTTATCTGTAAATGAATATTTGTAAATGTATATTTGAAAAAACAGTGCAAATTAGTAAATGCAGTTTGTTTTTTTACGAATTTTTTTATTAATAGGGTAAATTTTAAAAATATATTGACTTGGGGGGTTAAAAAATAAAATCTTTGGCATCAAGGGTACCCGCCGGTGTGACCGGCGAAGTCTCCCTCTTAAAAACTGGGCCTTGCGAAGTCTGCCAAAAGTTTTGTCTTTTTCCTCAGAACCCGCCGGTCACACCAGCGAGTTCTGGACAACATTGATGTGACGACTGGACGACTGGACAACTTAATATTGATGTGACAAAAAGGGAGAACCCGCCAATAGGACCGGCGGGTTCTTTCTTATCAGGGTTTATATATACAACTTCATCCGTCTCACTCCCGAATCCTCCCGAATCCTCAAAACAATCCTCAAACCAAAATAAATAAGTCATACTATTTTCACTTAACCCTCATCCTCAAACAACTCAAACCAAAAATCTCTTCAAACCAACAAATTTCATCATGTCTAGACCTTATTTTATCCAAATATATTGGGGTGGTGATGTTTTCTTTGTGAACGGAATTGTAATGTGTGATGCTTCTACTAGAAGTACCACTGTTGTTCTTCAAAAAATTTCGTACGAAGCATTTGTTGATTTCATTTACGATCATCTTCAACTTTCACGAGAATATTATAATCTGAAGTTCAAACTATTTTACACGTACGGTGGTTTTCTCAAACATCGGAAATTTTTAATGACTCGAGTCTTGAAGTATTGTATCAATTGGCAGATTATATGGATAATTTCATTGGAAATATTCATGTAATTTTGGATCCAATAATGTCACTCCAACAATCAAATTATATGGATCTCCTACGAGGGTTTTCTGTATCCGAATCACCTACACAAACAGTTACTACCTTTCCAGGCAATGCAAGTTCACGTGATCATCAAGCCGGTCCGTCAAGGAATTTTGTCCATCGTTTTGGAACCCAAGCGGATTTGGGGCTTGATGGGCCGGGTTCGTTACAAATCTAACTGTACGATACATATACCACCGCATGTATTCTTCTGAAGCAACAGTGAAATTTGTGTAGGTTTCATTCACAACAGTAGCATGTCGATTATGCCACGCTTGGATATACACAATATGTTTTTGTGCCCAATTACTATTTTTCCCCCCTTTACGCGATATATTTTGAAGTCGAACATGTTCTTGCTGTGACATTGGTAACCTTCTAGGAATATTTGAATCATGTCAAATTGCCTCATTACCCTGCTAGCATTGTGTGGCTCAATATATTCCTAAAATATGAGAAATGTATCACTATTCCAACATAAATTACCACTTCTACAAATCTCAAGTAGACAATGTATAATTTCATCATAAGGCCTCCAGTTAAACTAATACAAAAACAAAATTTAAATTGTTAAACTTTTCATGATATATATTTTGTGATTAATAATAATAATAAATTAATACCATGTTATTATTCATCGAATGTAATGATGATCTATATGCGCTCAAGCAGTTTGGAGTGGTTGAAATATAGATAAGTTTTCCACCCTGCCATCTTTAAATATAATTCAAAACAAATATCAGTTAAACAAAATTAATAAATATAAATTCAAAAAATAGAATAACATTTATTACATATTTTAACATACCTTGCACCATATGGTAATGCGTATGGTGTATTAGGGTCAAGACTACGGTCATTAATCAGAGAAATGGTAGGTAACATTTCCCAAGCCTATAATTGTAACAAAAATAACGGTCCACTAACATCAGTAGCTGATATTTTTGTTGTCTTGCATAGCTGTCTGTACAACCATGCTAAAGTGGCACTCCCCCAATTTAGTTGGCCACACTCTTCTAAATATTCTACATGTGTTAAAAAATTAACATGAAGCCAATTGGAAGATGAATCAAGGAATAAAGTCGCCCCAATCATGTATAATATTATTAATCGAGCACGCTGCTGGCATTGCTCAATAGAGGCATTTGTAGGGAAATCTTTTTCTATTTCTTTTAAAATGGCAACCAAGTTTATTTTTAAACCTTTTATATGATGGGGATCAAGAAAACAACCTGTCAAACGCCCGAACAAATCTATTATTTCAGTTTTGTTCATTGCCACATGAGTGCCATAATTACATCACCATCAACTTGCAAACCCCATAAGACTTGAACATCTTGAAGGGTTACTGGGCATTCTCCCACAGGTAAATGAAACGTGTGGGTTTCAGACCGCCATCTCTCCACCAAAGCCGTAATCAAACCACCATCAAGCTTACGATAACCACAATTAATAATACCACCAAAACCCGCCATCCTTATATAAGGCATAACATTACTGGGTATAGGCTTGTGTTTGATGAGTCTCCAAAAATTGGTATCCCCCCGTCTAGGACGCAAGACACCGACATCGCTCGTTGGATTCTGAAAATAATGAGCAGCTCTATGCTCACCAACCAAAAATAACAATTTCGTATTCAAAGGACCCGATGTAACACCCCAATTAGCCATTGAATCAAATACGTGGGTTTGTTGCAAAATAGAGAAATTATGGTGAAAATATTTGTTTTGTGAAATAAAGTTGTGTGTTGTGAAAGAAATGGGTGGTTTATATAATATGAAAATAATAATTTTTTTTAAAAAAATGAGTCCGGTCCAAAACCCTAAATGGGTTGTCTTCTCACGCTGACCGCTGACTCTTGACCACGTTGACTAATGCCAGAACTCGCCGGTCACACCGGCGGGTTCTGAGGAAGAAGACAAATTTTGGCAGATTTTGGCAGGGCACAATTTTTAATAGGGAGACCTTGCCGGTCACACCGGTGGGTACCCTTGATGTCAAACATTTTATTTTTTAACCCCTCAAGTTAATATATTTTTAAATTTTACCCTATTAATAAAAAAAATTCTTATATAATATGAAAATATTTTTTTTTAAATGAGTCCGGTCCAAAACCCTAAATGGGTTGTCTTTTCACGCTGACCGCTGACCCTTGACCACGCTGACTAATGCCAGAACTCGCCGGTCACACCGTCGGGTTCTGAGGAAGAAGACAAATTTTGGCAGATTTTGGCAGGGCACAGTTTTTAATAGGGAGACCTTGCCGGTCACACCGGCGGGTACCTTTGATGTCAAACATTTTATTTTTTAACCTTCCAAGTTAATATATTTTTGAATTTTACCCTATTATTAAAAAAAATCTTTTTTTACCTTCAAGGCCTCTACTTATATGATTGGATTTACTTTGGTTGTTCATACAAAGCAAAGTTAATCGTTAACTCGGTTTAACTAAAATAAATTCAACTCTTAAATTGGTTTAAAATGGATTATGATACCTGAACTGGACCAGTGAACACAAATGTTTCAAAAGCCTATATAACTGAAACATCTGGAATATAATTCAAGCTTTTAAGGGTCATTACTTTACATGTTAATCTTTACAGCTAAGATTTGCAGCTACTCAACAATCATCATATAGTATAATTTAATCACCTAATTTAATGTGGGAATCATTTGTTGAGTTCATAAACTATTAAAACAGAAATACATCACATTCAGATATAATTTCTTACATTTTTATAAAAAAATCTAGACTTTGGGTGACTTTTGACCCCACTAACATTAGAAGGACATTTTAAGTTGAACAGTTACTTACCTGCTATTCGAAAAAAACAATAACACACTCCATTTTATAGCAATAACACACTCAGAAATGGTTCAAAAGTCTATATAACTGAAAATCCTTAGAAAGATACGAAAACAGTTACCCATTAACATTAGATCCCTTACCCAACCCTGTCCTATGCAATTTCAACTTGAAAAGTTCTCAAAATGGCTAAATATATCATACCAGATCTACAACATTTCTAACACATTCTCCCTTGGCAGTAACATCCCCTATATTTCCACCATTTGCAACGGCTTTGTATATTAGGGTACAAGTCGATGTTGATGTAACCGCAACAACATTCCACAATTAAAATTAAAAAACATCATAGTTACTTTCACAACAGAAACATGTATGTACAGTGACAAAACCTATGCAACATTTACAGCACAAGCAAGAGGCAAAAAGAGGAGTGGTGCTGCTGCAATTGCCAATTCTACACCAGCACTTCACTCCATCAAAAGGTCACCAGATAATCGAAGCTAAAAGAAACGCAAATTTATCATATTTGTCATCTCCATGGCATATATAAATACAGGCCAGCTAGCACCACATTATATAATATCCATCATATTAGATTATTCATTATGATATTCAATATTGTACATTTCTCCATGTCATGTAAGGCACATATGAAGGGCTAACATTGTCAGGAAAACCTTCTAGAACCACAAAAAGGACAATAACTCTTGCAATGCATATCCAAATTATTAACAGAAATACATCTATTAACCTGTGTTAGTGGCCAATAAACTCTAATTCTAGGGTTTATGGGAAAGTATGATGTATGCATAAAGTTATAGCTTTTGGACTTTGCTACCAAAATAAAAACTCTGATTCTAACTTACTTGTCTATTGAAATAAACTGCTCCTTCCAAAAATTATCAAATAAAACTAACACAAAAGGGCAATAACTTAAATGCATGATGGAGCAATCAGAGAACAACTGGTTTGAATACTTAACAGATTGTAATCATTTAGAAAAATAAATCGGAACATGATAATAATCATTTAGAAAATGAGAAACCACAAACAAGGAATGAATCACAAAGAAACTTTAATCTTAGGGTTTAACCACAAGAGGCTGCCAAAATGAGGAACCACACGAGTAATCGTAGGGGCTGCCGGAAATCACAAGGTTGCAGAGTCGCGCAGGGTCTGCCAATTCGCGTCACAGGGGTTGTAGATTCGCGTCGGGGGGCTGCAGATTCTCAAAAAGATATTTTTTTAAAGAAATGTTGTTTTTTTAACTGAATTTAGTCGCAATAGTCGTAATAGATCAATTTTCTTGTAGCGATGGAATGAGATGATCAAATAGATCTGAAAAAAATAATCATTAAAGTGACATTTTAAAGAAATGTTGTTTTTTTAATGATATTTTTTTCATATCTTAATATTTATCAATAAACAACACACTACAAAAAGAAACATTTAATCTAATTGGTTTAAGTGTGGAATAAATCTTTTTAATTAAAACAAATTACATGTCGTGTTCCCGTAATACGCGCGGGCAGGCCTTTAGTAACACCTTTAGTAATAGATATGCCTAGTTTCCTTTTGGATATTATTAAACTATGTTGCTATCCCGTATATTATACGAGTTGAATAAGTAAAATATTAAAATAATATTAATAAATTATAAAACGATGTTTTGATATAAGATATAATTGACATTACGTACGAGTGATAAACTTATGATATCCTTTTTAAAAATTTTGTTTAATTATTTTTGTTTTTTTCAAAAAAATGTTGCTTATTAAACAAATTGTTTCAACAAAAACCGTTTTTAAAAATGTGTCATTTTTAATAATTTGTTTATTATAACTATGAAATTTAATTATTTTTTTTCATAATAATTTTATCTTTTAAGAGCCACATGGTTATGAAATATATTGTATTTTTTAAAAGTTTGATTTTTTTTAAAAAATTCTTGTTTTATAAAAAAATTATTTCTTTACAAATTACATTTGTAGAAAGATCTCTTTATATATATATATATATATGTATATTTGTAATATGAAAAATATTAAATAATATAATTTGTAGTTAATGTTATATTTATTATGAGAGAGAAATAAATATTGAAATTTAGAAGCTCTAGAATTATAACAAGTGATTTATAGAATTTGTTTATTAGTATTAATATATATTTTACGATTAGTAAAGTGTTAATATAACTTTTCTAAAATACAAGAATTGAATAGAGATGCATACAAACTATTATTCAAGGAACATGGCACACATGGGCCTATGGGGTATATTATATATACATTGTATGGTGATATTGTTTTTGTGTGGTTTATAGTCCGATGGCTAAACATTCTTTTTATAAAATTTATATGTAACTTGTTATAATTCTAAAGCTATTAAGTTTATTTTTTTGTTTCTCTCTCCTATTAAATATTACATTAACTACAAATAATATTATTTAATTCTTTTCATTTTACAAATATAATTTTTTTTAAAAAAAGAATTTTCTACAAATGCAATTTGTACAGAAATAATTTTTTTTTAATAATATAAGAAATTCTTTCAAAAAAATATCAAA
>BJCM01083845.1:0-12965 GCA_018326385.1 Flaveria bidentis
GTCCATTCGCATGAAAACTTCATACGACTAAGTTTGAATATGTTTCTCAATCATTACTTGACTAAGATCTATTCAAACAACCACAAACCTATATATTTAGTTCAATATGCGTTAATAAATAATAAACATTGAAACATACACTGAAACATTTAACATTAAGATCATCAATCACATATTCTATTTCATTCAACTCATACATTTCATTTACATTTAGGACATGACAGACATATTACATTAAGATTGTAAACTAGGTACATATGTATCAACAATATCTAATCCAACCTTAATAAATCCAAGAATTGAAAAAGTAAGTGTACTGATTATTTTGCCAGAGCAGTCATTGTCTGTCCTTAGATCTCGTGTCTCCTTTGTTGTGGGAACACTTACCTGGAACACACTTGATCAGGATTTAATCATTGTCTATGACTATTCACAATTTTTTTATTTCAATGTATTGATATTATCTGATATGATCTCACTGCAAGCATATAATTCAATGTGTAGAATTTTATTCTGCTTTATTTTGATTTTTGCATGATTTTTTTTGTGTGCAGGCATGTTAATAATGAATGGTTTTACTTCAACTCTCAACTCTTATAAACTTCTAAGTTTGGAAACTTAAAAGTTTAGGGGGAGTAAAGATGATAAAGAGTTTATCAAAATAAATGTTTAGATGAAAAAGGATGATGCAAAAATATTCAAAGCTTGTATGTGTTTAAGATGTTTAAAAATGAACCTAAAAAGATTTAAAAATATGAAAAGCTTCTTGAAAAGAATTGAGAATGTTTGTCATTTTATGAAATTTTTGAGACTAAAATGATAGGAAATGAATTAAAATTTTTGGTCAAAAAGTCAAAGTTTAATCAAAAAATCAAAGTTTTGGTCAAGTAGTCAAAGCCTTAGTAAATTGTTTAAAGTTTGACCAAAGTTTGGAAATTTTTTGAAGAATAGTGAAATTAATCAAAATTGTGATTTGAATGAACTTGGTAAAAAATAATACAAGTGTTAGACGTATGGATGTCTCATGCGCCTAAACAATGTTTATAAGTCTATGTTTAGCCGTATAATAAAATTTCAGTTTTATGTCAAGTGTTAGACGTTTTGAGTAATCCTCATGCGCCTAAACAGTGGTCATAATTCTGAAATTCTTGTTTAAGTGTTGGGCGTTTTACACAATCTCATACGCCTAAACAGTACCAGACATATTATATTTATAATTCAAAGTGTTAGGCGTTTCATAATAGGTCATGTGCCTAAATAGTGCTCATGCGCCTAAACAGTGCTTATGCGCCTGTACAGTGCACATGCGCCTACAATTTTTTCAAAAAAAATTGACCAAGTGTAACTCATGCGTCTAAGGTTCATACGCCTGAACAGAGGTAAAACGTCTAAACAGTGTCAATGCGCCTAGACCTCATGCGTCCAAACAGTGGTCATGCGCGTAAACAGTTGTAATGTGTCTAAGGGTTTTTACACTTGTCTAAATTCAACACTTTCTCAGAAATTCATTTCATTCAAACTTTTCATATTCTTTCACTTTGTTCTTATTCTCTGTGTTCCGAACTCACTCAAATTCCTTCTTATTACTGTGTTATACTGAGATTGTTTCATAACACAAGGTAATATTAGTAAATCGATCAACACACTGTGATTATTTCATCAAATCAATGAACTTTAACATCAAAATCGATTAGGTGTTTAAATCCTATTCAGGTGTTCGAACCCTAAGAACATGACAAAAATCAGAAATGATTCATTACTCATGTTTGTTTGTGAAAAATTAAACATGAAATTGTTAATGATTATGAAATGTGAACATGTTATCATCATCAAAACATGATTATCATCACAAAATTGTTCTGATGATTCGAAGATTTTCAAAGTTAAAATAATAATAAAATAATAAACTTGAAATGAATCGACATACTGTTTTTCGAATAAAAAATTAACTATTATTCATCAAATTCAAATGTATATCCAAATCAAATAGAAACAAATCTCTTAATTGATATATATCTTAAAATTTTATTAAATCATCAAATAATGATTTCAAATCATTGAATTTTATTAAAACTAATCAAATTTTAATATATAAAATTTATTAAGAAAACATAAAAAAATTAGTGAAGGATGCATTCATTTCTACACAATTGATAAAAACTTAAATAAGTTTAAAACCTTCATACTAATTCATGTTTCTTTTGATTAACAGATGAATCCGTTAAAGTTTGAGCCAAAGCATAACGTAGCTGCATTTCTTAATGAAGATGTGAGAGAAGTTGATGGTTATGAAAAAAATGATTAGATTTCTCTTAAGGACCAAATATTTCTATGCTATGTATGCCAGACCGGCCATATATGGAAGACTAATTAAGAGGTTTTGGAGAACTGCAGAAGTGGAATTTGATGATAAAAGAAGAAAAGTTCTAAGAGCATTCATTTCAAATGATAGAATGATATCAGAACTGCTTTGTGGTTGGGAGAAAATGAAGACCAGGATTTATCTGAATACACTTTCAATGAGTGTAGAGAGACTTTCATGCAAATGGGTCATCTTGACAATTTTCCAAAGAAACAATTTTTTAGAGCAAGAGTCTACAACCACTGGAAGCTACTATGTTATATATTTCAGCACTGCATGTCTAAAATAAGTGCAGGATGGAATTCATTTCCAGTTGATATAGCATCTCCTATTGTTGCTCTAGTAACAAACAAAAGATTCAATATGACAAAGTGGATAATGAATGGATTTATTTTCAATTTGGAGAAAGGGAAAAGAAACAAGTATTTGATGTATCCCAGATTTCTTCAGTTGATTATTAATGAAGAATATCCAGACATTTATGCATATGGAGTTCAAGGTGATAAATTTGAATTAGAGCATATGTCTGAGATAGTATACAAGAAGTTAACAGTGATTACAAGAGCTGAGAATGTACCTTTATTTGAGTACATAAGGAATGTAGTTGATGATAATGTTAACATTAATCAGCAACACTTTCATTTATCTGAAGATGAGCCTGTTAGTCCTGATGATTTGATTGAAGATGTAATGGATGAGATTGTTGAAGAATCTGAAGAAGAGAATGATGATAAAGAGGATGATAATGATCAAGGAAATGATAATAATGATGATGATAATGATGATAGCAATGATAATGATGATCAAGGAGGTGATCAAGGTGTTGAAGCTGAACAAATTGTTGAAGAAACTATACAAGAGATGGATAGTGAGCAAACCATTTCTGATCAAAGAATTGAAGAAGAAAGAAATGTAGATGAAGATGTTAATACTGAAATGAATGATCAATAAGATGATGATCAAGTTGCAAATAAAGATATTGAAAATGTTGATTTTAATCAAGCATTTGACTTTGATACTTTATGGTCTAAGCCAATTATAGAGAATGTTATTTTTGATGTACAATCTAAAAGTCCTGAAGTTGTAATTGTTGAAGAAAAAGAACAAGAAATGAAACAAATGCATGTATTTAAACTGAACTGGATGATGATTTTGATGAACTTGAAGAGTTAAAGTCAAAGATTGTATCTCAAAATGAAGAAATTGAAAGGTTGAAGAAAGAAAATGAAATATTAAAAGAAAATGATCAAAAGAAGAATGTTATGATGACAAAACTTGAAGAAAAAGTTAAGAAAATGTTTGAAGAAATTGAGATGTTAAAAGAAAGTTTGAAAGAACCTGTGAAGGAAAATGAAGTGATTGTTATTGAAGAAGAAACTACCCAAGAATCTCAAGAAACTACAACTGAAAAGTTTACTGAAGCAGAAAAAGGAAAAAGGAAAATAGATGAAGTTGAAACCTTTTCCATTCCTTCTAAAGTTCAAAAGTTTGTTGATCCAATTGAGAATGTAGAAGAAAAAGGAATGCAACATAGAATTGAAGAACTAGATGATACAGAGTCTAACTTACCTGATGAATGGTATGATGAAGTGTTTAAAGATGAAGATGTATTTGACATTGTTGATTCTCTAATTGAAAAGACTCAAGATGATATTCCTATGGACTTTGAAGACAGATGCAATTATCTTATTAGGAAGAAATATAACAGAGTTTATTTGGATGGACTGACAGTGACTCAAATTAATGAAGAGTATGAGAAATGCATGTTTGTAGAGTTGTCAGCTCCAGCAGATCCTAATGAGATAAGCCTTGAGCATGGATAATGGACACCTTTGAATGAAAGCTTAAATATTGATGATGTTCCTATGACAGAATTACACCACCCAAACCCTGAAGATATGAGCATACCTGCTCTAAGAATGTGGTTACAGTCAAGGAATTATCCAAGAAAAAGATTGAATAAGCTTCAAGGTGAATCATTAAGAAGGCTGGTGAGGAGCTTCCAAGAAACTGAGAAGATGTACAACAAAATGATTATTCTGGATATGGATAATCCTCAGTATCTTGAAATCACCAAAAGAACAAAAATACCGAAGCCTCAAGAAATCAAATCGATGGAATTAGTAAGGAAAACACATGAAAGAAGGAAAGAATTGATGAATATGTTTCCTAGTTCAGAGCAACAAGGTTATAAAGTCTCTATAGATCAAAAACAGCTTTGGAATAAAGCTAGATCAGCTGGAGATCTTGTGAGAAATGTGCTTCAAACAGGATAATTAATTTTTGAATTGCTGAATGCAATGATTGTGCCTGATAAAACCAAAAAAGTGAGAATACTTGCATGGAAATATGATGAGATTTTTTATGCCTTTCTTATCAAAAGAGTTAATTCTATTTGTGATGTATATCATTTCTACTCAAGCATCATTGCCTTACCTGTGCAAGATTTAAAAGAATTGCATAAGTTACCAATGATCAATCCTACAAAGGCTGAAAGGAGAGAATTTTTTGTGAAGTTGCTTGATAGAGGTATATCTAGAATGCCAGCATTTCTTAAAACTCGTTGTGATCAAGAAGACAAAAGCTATTTTGCTAAGATGAAGAAGAAGTCAAAGAAAGGTGATTCTAGTGAGGCTATGGATGATTGTTACTTAGAGACATTCAGTGATAAGTATTTTGAAAAAGTAACAAATCCTAGATTGAAAGTTATAGATGGTACATAATCATCAAAACCAATTTTGAGATTTTTGTGATTCATCTACTTTTCATATGAAGCTTGTAAGGAACTTAACTGATTGGGATAATGATATGACCAGTTTGTTTGGAGTATTTGAACTCAAACTCCTTCATCCTAATTATATCTCATTCTTGTCCAATCAAACTTTTGAAGCAGTATCAGCAGAAGCAGATAATGACAGAAGATACTTTTTGATCATTATTAAAGTAATGAATGCTGCTATGGAAAGAATCTCATTGAGGAAGGCAATAGGTTATGCAAACATAGTAAAGAAAGACATTAAAGATATTGAATTCATGAGAATCTCAAGCAAAGGAGTGTTGGAGATCTACATAAAAGAAAATCCAAAACCAATAGAGATGTATGCTAATGTTGATATTGCTGGCTTATCAAAAGAAATATTGTTGGTAATGGAAGCAATGGAGATTAAGACTAATGACTCCAAGCCAGAGCAAGGAATTCTAGCTGGGAAGTTCTAGCTTCAATAAAGAAAACACTTAAAGAACTAGAGCTCTACAAAGAGAAGCCAATGTTCAAGATTAAAGAAGAACCTGAAGATTATTTTTTCTGAAGACAAATGCGAATCTTAGGGGGAGTATTGCTAGAAACCTAGAAAAATTAGCATTTTAGTCTTTATACTAGTTTTTATCATAGTGTAGGGACTTATTGTGTAAATATATGTTTCTTTTTGTTTTTTTGATTATTAGTATAAATAGAATTGCTTATGTATGTGCATGGTAGATTTTAGATATTTTCTCTTAATTTACATTTTGTAATCCATCTAATATCAATGAAAACTCTATGAAAATTCTGATATTTGTTTGTTTGATTACATTGTTCATACGATTGTCATTTGCTTGATATCAATTATAGATCGATCCATTTGAACCTATCAAGTACTATGTTTAGTAGGATTTTCAACCCATATAATTTCTTACAATATTTGTGGATGCTAAAAGATCCTAGTTTAAGGATTAGAGTAACATCAAATTGTCTAATTGGTTGTTACGTTTTCTAGTTTAAATTTATTTAAAATTTTTGGTTGTAGAGTAACTTCGACGAGTTATGGTTTAATAGAGTTTGTGAAAAATCAGTGATTTTTTAAGGATGTGTCGTGGTGTAGAAATGTATGAAAGTGGTATTTACATATAGCTATTTAATGTTTCTAGGTTCTTAAAATTAAGCTATAAATTTAGACTGTCTTTTAACAAATGTTTCATCACCCAAAAAAAACAAATTAAATTATACCACACATTGATATATGTCCTAACTTTATATAAATTTAGATGTTACAACTTTTGATGTATATCCTAAACCAAAGACCAACCTGAATTTTTATTTCGGTTTGTTGAACAACCTGAGTCAAATAGTCATTATCGAGAAGTGGTTGAAAGATAAGTTTTCTTAAATCTCAAAATGTGTCATCCTCATCCAAACTGCATCAACGTGGGGTAACAAAAAGAAATGTAGGTGTTTATCATACTTGTTTGACATCTCACTTGATCACTTTTCAACGACTCGTAATATTTTTTTCAATGTGGTAATATAAAGTTGTGTTTTCATCTTTAAAAGAAATGATAACTTCCAACATGCTCTGTATAGTCCACTCGACATTTCATACAAATCAAAATAGTGCCATATTCCTCATTGAAAAAACCTCACAACTGTGAGAATAGAGAGCAACCAACACCAACGGAAGATGGCAAATGTCGAATTTCAAAAGTCATTAGATTTGACATTTTTTAGAATAGTGTTTTTTATTGTGTTTTAAATTCAAGTGTTGTAATTTAATCAACACATCAACTACCTATTTATATACTAACATACGAGAGGAGAAAGGGTAAATAAAACCCATGAATAAACAGTTAAAAACGGTTAATTTAAAAAAAATCAAAGGACAAACCGGTTTGGACCCATTTCAGATCAGGTAGGGGTGCTTTACTAAAATACCATACCGATACCAAACTAGCAGGCGTGATTAGGGTTCTGATCAAGTCAATGTTAAAACAATTTGCATACCACTTTGGATCAATTTATGAAACCAGTTTTGGGTTCTGGCCCACTTTATCCTTCATCTCTAATGTCCAGTTTTATGACACAACTGTTTTGCTTACGGTTTAAGAAACTATGATTTGACGGACCATTTAACTATACAAAACAGAAAACAATCCGTCTAAAGTTAAGTATTAAACTGTCTTTATTATCTATCTATTCTCTATTACTCGGTCATTTTTAAAATAGAGTTATGAGTGTTTAATATCATAAAAACAATTTGTATAATTTTACTGCTTTAGTACAAAAACATGTTCTTAAAACTTGTTAAACCCACCCAAAAACAATGTCTTAACATGTCCAACCGACCCAACCAAACCAGCAGATTGGTGCCTTTTTCTGAAACCGTAAGCATTTCAACCTGAACCATGAACACCACAACCCCCCATCTTCTAACAAACATATCAGAGAAAAACATTGGTCCAAATGCATGAGACCTGTAGTAAAGTAGTAAATATTTGTTGTAAACAAGGGACAGGGGGGATGATAGCATGCATTTAGTATATTCTAAATTTCCACTGCATTCCTCTTCAGAACAAAAGGTATATTAAAGTCTATAAAATTCTTTTGTGTTCTAAATATTATCCTTCTTTATCTTTTTCACTCATATGACCAAAGTGACTGTACATCTGTACTGGAGGGGAGTATAGACCATCACCAGGAGATATTAAGGCTGATGTGCTTCCTATGCCTTCTACACAAACTGGAGCACCAGCCTTCTCTTTCCTGTCCCATAATAAAACCCATATTAAGAAACAAAAACAGATGATATTATTATTAACCAACAAATATAACAGTGATAGAAGCAATGAAGATCTTATGTATAATGGATGCTATAATAATGTTTTTCTTTATGATTAAGATCTCAAATTAAGAATTTAACAGTAAAAATAATCAAGCATCGATCTTGGAAAGCATGGTTGAGGGGAGCCCCTATGGAAATAGAAAAGGGCAATTGATTTTATTACCATAAACAGAAATTAACAGGCCAATTGCTATTTGTTAGACTTAACATCATATCACATCATTCACAACATATAAGTAAGCAAATTGACATTTATTTGGTAAACAAAACTAATCCCACCTATATATTTGAAGTAATTATTTTGAAAAGAGACAAATAAATTCCTTAATACAAACACAGATATATAGCGCGTATAAGTAACTCATACCAGAGTGGAGTATTAAATTATCAAAGGTGCACACTAGATCAGATTGATTGATTTCATACCATGAATCAGGGAACTCAAGTCTCTATAAGCAAATAATATCATATATGAAACTACCATATTCTTGCAATACAAGTCATTATTATATAATTTGCAAACTACAGTATGCTTAGACATGAAACAGATCTACACTGAATTATACTCTAGCAAAAACATTTTCACATGTCTAACAACATACAACAAATACAATGCTATGTGTCATCAAAATTCACACCCACCAAATTAAAAAGATGAGATAGCATAAAGTTATTAGTTATGACACTTACTTGGCCCAAACAGTGCAATTAGACTGCTGAAATGGAAGATTAAATGCAGAACCATTAGGAATTCCATAAACCATATCATTATCCGGTAGGTTCACGGATAAACGGTTATTATTGCTTGAAACAGACCCATATGAAGTTCTTAATGCCCATGGATCATTGCTAGAAGTAGTTTTTTGAGGTGAATACCAATTTGGACCCCCAGCAACTAACCCAAGTGTATCTGGACAAAAAGAACTGTCCCACATCTGCCATCCCTTGTCATTAGCAGCATCATTATCTTCAACAGACAAATTAGTCTTTTCCAGCGTCGTTGGAGTCACAACAGAATCAGCATGCTTTTCATCACAAATCCCAACATCAGTTAAGAAACCAAGATCTATCGGGAAATTGTCAAGTGAATCTGATACAGGATCAGCAACAAAACACGGATCCTCATACTTCTCCAGCTCTCCTTGTACAAGTGTAGCTGAAAACTGGGAACCCGTATTACTAGTAGAATCCGCATATGACAGAGGAAAAGGTAACCCATATGAGATGGGATTATCAAATCCTTGAGTCACAGGGTAAGCAGAAGATGCTATGGGACTCTGAGATTCTGTTTGTGGATTTTCAATTGGATTTGGTCTGCGTATGACATTTGTGCTTGTAGATGAGACAGAAGGCGATGAACGAGTGAATAACTGGTGCCATGATCTTTTGGGTGGTGGGCAGGGTTGGGACTCAAAAACCGCCTGCACAGATACATGATGTGTCATACATGTAGTAAGCAACTACAAAGATTGCTTGCTGTTAAAAGAGGTGACAATTCCTACTCATTGGCTTATTAATAGGTCAGTTTGTGTTGTGTATTATCTCGAATGAGCCAATACAGAAAAAGTTCAGCCATATTGATAAGCTGATTGAACAGGATAATTGTCAAACAAAGTCCATGTATAATGTAAAAACCCTCCTAGATCGTTTTATTTAATGTTACAATAAATGTTTTTTGACCTGTAAGGACAAAAATGAGACATTTGATGAATGGGCTATTATGTATCGTTAAAACACAAGCAGTGAAGATGGTGAAACCATTAGTTTAAAGAAAACAAAGCAGAACAAGAACACTTACAGCACGATTCTGGTTTTGATCACCTGCATGTGCATTTAATTTCCCATGTGCGCGTTCAGGATTAACAAAATCTCTCTTATTGGCATGATCCAAATAAGCACTAGATTTATGTTCTCTTGTGCTGCTAGCATTTGCATTTGCATTTGCATTTATACCTTTCCCGAAGAACCCACCGGTAATTGCTCTAGAAGATGGGAAAAAATTACCCCTCATACGATCCAAGTATCGTGCACCGACACTTCCCTTATTATAATTATTCGTCATGACAACTTTAGATTTATGATGTTCACGATAATCAGCATCACTTTTTAATTTCCTTTCAATTTCTTTACCTGCTCTTTTCTCAAGTTCATCAACATCAGAGTTGCTTTTACTAGACCCCCTGTCTTTCTCCTTTTTTCTCTCTTGTCGTTTTCTTTCAGCCTCTTTTTTATCAATTTTTTCACGAGTTAAAGCCTTGGTCTTTTTATCAATTTCATCTCTTAGTTTTCTACGTTCTTCTACCAAACGAGCAACCTCCTCCCTTTGTTTCCTTTCCTCTTCCTCTAACTGCTCTCTTTCTAATCTAGCTTGTCTTTTTTCTTCTGCTTTCCTGCGGGCTTTCTCACTTCTAGTTTCATTACAATTTACTCCACTCTCACCCTTTTTAGCTAAACCATTAATATCTGTGTCACTTGAATCTTCATCTTCAGAAAAGCTAATTCTAAAAAGTTTTCTAAAAAGCCACATAATACCAAAGAAAATAGCAGCTAAACTCTTGCAAACAAAAACAAGAAGAAAGGAAAAGAAGTGATTGTTTCCACTATTGAAGTAGCCACCACTGTTCTTTTTCCAGTTACCAGACTTCCCAGAAAAAGACCCGTTAACCCAATAACCACCATTCTGAAGCCAATCTTGACCACATATCCAATTATTATCGGACCAAACTTTCCCTACCAAATTTTTTACAATCCCTGAGCGTTCTAAACCAGGAGATAAAGATGGATCAAAAAGGGGTCTTTTTGATGAATGTCCACAGTAAGAACACATGAACTTGCCCCCAGAAGGGTTTTGATCCCGATAAGGAGTCTTACAGTTCCTGCACCGCCTAGTTGCAGTCTTTCTAAGCTTCTGCATTTCAATGGCTTCAAGTCTCTTTTTCTCTTTAAGTCTAGCATTCCGGCGGGCCCGCCAAGAGGAGAGCTGGGGCATCAAAATCTCATACCAAAAGAGGGTGGCTAACAGCACTAGAACACATGCAAGGCGCGGTGAGGTGATTTCAAAACGAAATGCAGGTGGCAAGAATTGTGATAACAACCACAGTCCAATCAGCGGAATTACTAACCATGGCAGCATGGTAGCAACCTTTCTTGACCACTTCTGAATCACACACAGTATACACATTATCCTTCAAAAAACGCCCTATTTTAAATCCTTAGGGTTTCCCTCTTTCAATAACAAATCCTAATTGCAGCAGAATCCCACGATACGTCAATCGAGTTACAATACCCTTTTCCAAAACCCTAAAAAATGAATGGCGTAAATTGATAATTTTTCACAAACAACAATGACAATACGCCAATCGACGAGAAAAAAATGCTGAGCTCAATCGACATCGATAAAATTAGGGTTTTGGTAGCTTAAAAACCTCAGTTAAAAAGAATCACGAGAATTACAATGAACAAGTACAGAAGAACAAATACATAACAAACGAAAAGTAATCGATTTATGAAAGATGTAAAAGGAAGAGAAAAAACAATAGTTATAGGTTAAGATGAACAGTCCATTACCGGATATTAAAACTTCGGATGAGACGTCACCGTTGCACCGCTCTCTTCCCCACTTTAAGCTGTGACGGTGATGAAGATGATGGTTTTCTGATTGCATATAAAAATCAGACGTAAATGGGATTGAAACAAAGAAATTGGTCTCTTATTTATAACAATCTGGTGAACCGCTTAGTTTTTAATACTCTCCGACCGGTATTTCTATCGGCTTGAGAAAGCTTCTTTGATAAATGTTGACTCTAAAACATCATATCATATATTATATATCTCTCTCATAATTTAGTTAAATTTCTTGCTAATTATGGGTCAACATAAAAAATATCATAATAACAATTATGGTTAATGTGACAATAACCTAATTTACTTCTAACCAAGAGGATATTTTGGTTAATAATTATCAAAATGTAATATAAGACATTTGTTCCAAAGTTAGTACTTTTTAAATTAAATTAATAATTTGGTAAGTGAAGATCCAAGTGATATTCTAGCAAAGATCTTTAGCATGTTTCAACGGTTTTGTAGTATATGTAGATGGTTTTAAGGCGTATAAATACGTAAAGTTATGGCGTAACATCATTTATCGTATTCAAACTGTTAGATCGGGTGACGTAAAATAATCTAAAATTAAGATGTTGCTGACATGTTCAACGACAAATACATGTAGCAAAATATCTGATTGTATCTATTACCAATAGGTTTTGTCGGTATGAGTATTAGATGCCATTGTGATTGCGTAACGAATCGTGACAAACAAGTCTTATGACGTAACCTATTATAAATCTATAACTTAATTATACAATATCCTTGAAAAAATATTCACGCCATATGCCAACCAAATCGGCATCACGTCATACATACAAGTTTACAAGCAAGGAGTGGAATCTCTTCATGGATTCACATGTCATGCTAAAAGATGAATGAGTATGGGTTGTATATGGATCTTTTATAAGGGAGCTACTAGCTTTCTTTTGTTTCATTATTTTTATATATTTAAGTGGTGTGTTAGTGACTTAGTGGTATAGTTAAGTTTTTTATTTGTAAGAAGCCAGTGGTTCTTTTTAGATATGGGTATAAACAAATATGTAAATCGTTTATTTACCTCTAAAGTTTTGACTGGGTTGAGTAAGATTGATATTCTTACTGTGAATCGAATATGATAATCAAGTCAATGATTGAATGGCGGAAACAAACAATCAAAGAACATGCAATGCAATAATAATACTCATAAATGCTTTTGTATTTGTATTTATCAAAGTTGATTTACAGAGAATAATTACAACAAAAATTCTCTATCTATCAGCCGTCACCTCAGTACGAGGTTAACTATTCTATTTATAGGCAGACAAGATGCCTTACAAAATGACTGAACTACCCCAGAACTATTACATCAGAAACTAGTCTAAGTCTTGATCCGCATCTCTGCTTGTTCATCCGCATTGACAAAT
>BJCM01083853.1:0-10345 GCA_018326385.1 Flaveria bidentis
TGATCCAGATGCGAAGCCCTCGATCAATTATGGTTAATAATGCTCGAAAGGTAGATTTTGGTCAAGTTGCAGGTCGCGGCTTCAAAGGGTAATCGGGGTGTAATTCGTGTGTGTTTCAGATGAAATTGGAAGTTGTATATGATTGAAGGTAGACAAACGTTTGATCTGATTAAATTAATTGAACTATTATGGGTGTTTAAGGCTCGAACGACTGCGGGGGTTTAACTCGCCGGTTACTCGATCGGTTGAGGGTCGTAACCGCCTCATAAACATGATTAAATGGTACAATCTCATTCGAAACCTGTACACGAATGAATTTGGAACGTTTTGGGACCATTTCCGCACGTTTTTGACGGGTTTTCGAGGTCACCGGAGTGTGACCGGAGTCTGGCCGAAACTTGGCTGGAAAAACGTGGGAGCAGGGGGTTGGAATTGTAAATTCAAATGTTACACTTTGGGCCCTTCGTTTATAAACTCTTTATTATTTTATGCAGAAACATCTATTTTAAGTTTATAAATTGTCAAAACAACCCCTCAACTTAATTTAGGTTTAAAGTTTAACTAATTTGTAAATTTTAACTATTAAAATTACTATTATTAATTATTATTAGTATAATTATTATTAGTATAATAATAATAATTATTATTATTATTATAATTTACAATTTTTTATTATTATTATTACTATTACTTTAATTATTATTAATATTATATAATAATTATTATTATAACCTTACAAATTAAATGATTAAAAAGACCAATTAAAGTAATATGCATAAACAACCCATAGATTTCACGAAAGTCATAATTAGCCCATACAAGAATTTAACAATGTAAACATTTAATTTAATGAAAAATACGAGATGTTACAAAAAATATTCTATAAGAGATTGCAAGTAAAAACTATACCTTAATGTACTTCCATAAATCATCATATAATTTTTTGTCTACGTCTTTAGCAAGTTGATGGTAAGGAATCCTTTTCCTAAACTCAATTCCAATCCATGACTTAAAAAGCGTTACATTATCCCCGATCGCTAAACCATTCTTATCGAACTCAATTGTAAATTTGTTTGGATCTTTAAACTTCCTTTTGCACTTACTAACTCCTCGTTTGCCATTGCTAGACATTTTTACTATAAATAAAATAAAGATAAGTAACAAGTTAATATTGGAAAGAAACTAAAATTCACTACAGAAAATAACTATAAATTGACATGAAATATGGTGAAAATTATGCAAATTTAAAAGAATAAATACCTGAATTTCGAATGATCAGACACTACAGTACCACTCAAAACAAAATAAAAATACTTGAATAACAGTGTTAATTGCAAGAGGCAAAGCAATAGCTTGTGCAAAATCCAAGTTCCTAGACTTTAATGTTAACCATCTGTTATCAAAAGTTATCTACTCATACAATGTTTCACACTCTCTATCCTTCTCATTATTGGTCTAAAGTGTGCTTGGAAATAAAGAATATACAAATATAAGTTATTATGAATTTTACTGGTTTATTTCTACACAACAAACACATCTCAATCTTACATTTTAACTAAATACTTACCTGAGATTCACATAAACATGCAAAATAATAAACAAACCAAACTAAAAGTCATATAAATATGCCAAACAAAAAAGAGTAGACCCACCTAAAACTCATATATCTATACTCTTGGATAAACTCGTAAAAATAATATTCAATAAAACTAATAAACAATGTGAAAGTAAGATAGTGGATCAAACCATCATAATAGGTGACGAACCAATTTCAAAATAAATCAATTGACGAGGACCGAAGAGGTAGTTGGGCGACGATGACGGTTATACGGTGATGACCATTGGGTAGCTTTGATGGTCGATTAAACGAATGCGCTGGTCGATTGGCCAACGATGACGGTTGACGAGGGCCGTAAAGGTGGTTGGGAGACGATGACAGTTAAATGGCGATGACCATTAGGTAGCTTTGATGGCCGATTACACGAATGTGATGATAGATTGGTCGACAATGACTGTTGACGAGGACCGAACAAGTGGTTGGGTGTAGCTGCATTTGAAGATGGTTTTGAATAATGCAGGTTATTAATGGTGGTGGTCGATGTTTTTCATGGTGAAGGAGGACCTAGGGTTTCATAGCAAAGAGATAATAGAGGAAAAACAAAAACTGCTGCTAGTGTGAATAACTATTTACCCCTAGTGGTGAAAAAATTTCTATCCATCAGGTAAGGAGTTGTTCTCAAATGTTTTCTTAATTAAAAACTTTATCAAATATAAAATCTAATATTAAAATTTGAGACATACTAACAAGTTTAATCTATATTTTATGAGACATAATATCTACCTCATTATTATTTATTTAGATTATAACTCCGACCTTGTAATGTTGTTTACTTATTTTGTTTTTCTAAATTCTTTAATTTTAAATTTTAACTATACACTCCTTAATATCAAGATATCACTACGCGATATGGTTTCACAACTTTAATAGAGTATACTAAATATAAATAAACACAGATTAAGTATGTTTGAAGCTTTTTATTTGTTGATATTAAAACTACACACATTATTAAAATGTTATTCAAAATAGGCATGAGCTTCTTATAAATTTTTCAAAGTGGGCTTTTATTCCTACAATATATAAAATCTATATTAATAATCTGGCTTTAAGAAATTAATAGTAAAAAAATATAAATATATCATAATATCAACCTCAATTATTTAGCTTCACATGTTTTATCAACATATATTCCTTCGTCGTGGTCGGAACGTAAGTATGTGGTAGAACCGGAATCATTTATCGATTGAATACCGATAGAAAATGACAGCAACTCATCAAATTGGTCATACTCTTCCTCAGTGACGACATTATCAACACCAAGTATACGTCGTTTACCTTGAAGTACGATGTGATATCTTGGTTTGCTCGGGTCATTGACAAAAAATACTTGTGTAGCTTGACTTGCAAGAATGAATGGTTCTGATTTATACCCATTTCTTGTAAGGTCAACAACTATAAAACTATGTTCGTCCACTTTAACACCGGTATGATTATTTGGTAGAAATCGCCGATGACCCATATACACTGTTTTTTTTTGCAATTATTTGACCATATTGAACTTGTTTCATCTTCACATACATGACATGCTTGTTTACCTTTCGTACTATATCCTGACAAATTTCCGTACGCTGGAAAATCACTTATAGTGCAAAAAATCATGGCTCTCAACTTAAAGTTCTCCTTTTATACGCATTGTACACGTTAATGTCTGTACTCCATAGTGTTTTCAAGTCATCGACCAGAGGAGATAGATAAACGTCAATATCATTACCATGTTGTTTTGGACCTTGAATTAACAATGGCATCATTATATACTTTCGTTTCATGCATAACCACGGTGGAAGGTTGTAATGCATAAAAGAACTGGCCGGGTACTATGACGACTACTCATGTTCCCAAAAGGGTTGATACCGTTTGAACTAAGACCAAATCGTATATTTTTAATCTCTTTACCAAAATCTGGGAATTTATAATCAATATTTCTCCACTGAGGTGAATCTGCCACATGTCTTAACTTTCCATCAACTTTACGCTCATCAGAATGCCAACGTAACAATGTTGATTCTTTAGCGTTAGCAAATAAACGTTTTAGTCTTGGTATAATGGGGAAATACCATAATAATTATGCTGGTGGTCCATTTTTTGTCACATCATCATCATATTAATCAGTTGCATTTTTTTTGCTTGTACCTCGATGCACCACACGTAACATATTTATGAATATTCTCGAATTTATTTCTATATAACATACAATCATTCGAACATGCATGTATTCTTTTGACTTTCAATCCCATTGGACACATTAACTTTTTAGCTTGGTATAAGGATATGGGTAACTTGTTGTCTTTTGGAAGCATGTCATGCAATATCACTAATAGACTTGTAAAACTCTTCTCGCTCCATTCGTAGTTTGACTTTAAGTTAAACAGTTTCAACACAACACTAAGTTTGTAAAAGTTCTCCAACCAGCATATAACGGCTTTTCTGAATCAACAAACATCTGTTGTAGCTTTTCTTGATCATTGTCAATAATATTGGTTTCTAAATCATTAAACATGTCATTTAAATTATCATTGTTCTCATTTAAATTGTTATTATCATCAGCAATGTCCTCATCATTATTCTCATTTAAATCATAATTTTCATCACTAATGTGTGGATCATTATTCTCATCATTATTACCAACTATATTTGTTGATGTCATGCTACGATTTGCAAGTGATTCCCCGTGTTTTGACCAACATGTATAATTATACATAAAACCATGTCTAAACAGATGATACTCGATATCTTTTATATCCTTAAATTCAGTAAAATTTTTGCATTCCATACAAGGACATGGTATAAACTCTTTTCTTTTTATCACACGATCATCTTCAGCAATCTTAAGAAAACGTTGCACGCCGCTTGAATATGTCGGGTGATAACGTCCAACTTCGTACATCCAATGACTACGATCCATCTGAAATTTATAAATAACAAAATATGAATGCACATATATATGATGTAATTCAACAAACCTAAATTAATCTAGGGTTGTGGATCCTAACTCACTTTTTATTATTCTATCTCATATATATATATATATATATATATATATATATACATACATCATTAGAGATTTATTATTAAAAAAATCGACAACATTTCCCTTTAACTCCTCAAGTATGCATATAAACAACATACTCAATGAATTGTAAAGAGAAATTCCTCGATTTTTTTTATAAATAATCAATCTCTAAAAATGTATATACATCCTAAATGAGATAAAATAATAAAAAAATAGTCCAAAAAAGGGGACAATCTAAAATTAATCTCTAATAGATTAACTTTAGACGGGCACAACTAAAAGGTTTCTTATATGATTTTATAATTATGTAGAAGCAAAAAAAATATGAAATAATTTCTAAATCGATGTTGAAAAGGAAAAGGAATAACAATAATTACCTTAAGTTATATGAATCGATCCAAGAAAAGTAATGGACGAAAAAAATATCTTATTTTGACGTTCACTTATTTATTTCTTCAATAATTGATTGAGAGAGAATGAGATTGATCTAAAGAATATGAACCATACTAAGAATGAACCATACAAAGAATGAACCATACGAAGAATGATCAGATATACAAGATATATTATAAATTTTATCAAAGATGCTATCTCTTCCAACTATTAGTTAGTTAAAAGTGAGATAAAGCCGTGTAAATGGTTATCTTATTAAAATATCAATTTATTTTTCGATTAATATATATTATATTTGTGTTTAGAGAGTTGTAAATGATAGGGGAGCTACTAGAGCGCTGTAAAATGTGTGAGAAAAAACCGTCAATTGGTTATTTTTTAAAAATATTGATTAAATTTTCAATTAATATATATTATATTCATGTTTAGAGCGTTGTAAATGTTGTGTAGCAGTAAATGATATGAGTGTTTCTTTGACATATCGTTGTTAAACGTTGTATTTAAAAAAAAACGATGTAATAGGGGTGTTGGTTTCAAAATATTTTCTTTACTAAACATATTCAAATTATTTTACAGCGTTTACAAAATTGATACCGCTGTAAATCGTGTTTTCTCTACTAGTATAAGGTTATTCTGAAATAGACATTCAACGAGTCATCATGCAAACTCTTCCTGTTGTTAATTTTTGGTCTTGAATCATGATTTTGGTTTCGTTAGGATTTTCAGGTTATATTCGAGTATTATTATGTACCTTTCTTCGGTTATATTATATATAATATGTTAGATACGTGTGTGTTACCCGAGTTTAAATACAAAAGTATATAATAGATTATATATATATATATATGTATGTATAATTTAATATATGTTATAAATAACATATCAATGAAATTATTATATATAACAAATATATTTAAGTTATAGACAATAGTATATAAAAAAGATTTTATTATTCATAAATATTCATAAACCTTGTTATATAGCTTTCTAAATATTTTATTTTTAGTAATGATTAGTTACAAATTAATTTTTTTTAACAAAATCAATAATAATTAAAGTATTTTAAATAAAGTGGCCGGTTACAAACCACATGTCCATACGTCAAATGACCTATTAAATAACAAGAAACACAACCATTTTAATCGCTTATTTGCTGCATCTAACGAAGATTTGTTAAAAATCCGCTTTGGGACAAGAACAAGAACAGCTCAAGTACTAGCGGCAAAGACCCGAACAAATTGAATAAAGAAAATATTAAATTAGATGCTACTTAATTTGAAATAAGTTTATAATGACTTGACGTTATATTCTCTGATTGTATTGACAACGGGTTTTATATCATTCTAGAAGGTCAACATAATGAGAATCCTTTTAGCCGTTGAGAATCCTTTTAGCCGTTTATCCATATAAACACAAACGTTTCTACTAAAGATTAGTAGTTTATTGTTCGTTTCTTCTTGTATATATCACTAGTTTTAAATATATGTTGCATTAATTAAGAGATGCTACTTATAAACCAAAAAGGTGATGCATCATGGAGAATAAACTCTACAAAATTTTAGAAATGTTTATACATTGATATATCAATAAATCGCTAAATACAAAGTTGCAACTTCAAAATGGTTGTTTATAGTCGATCCCGTCTACCCCATGATTAGTAACATAGAGTATTCCGATTTCTTCATCAAGAATTGTAGCCATAACAAATTATCATAAATCATACCTTCATTACTATATATTGTACGTGTGAATAGTAACTTGGTTGACTTTAAGTGTGACACGTGATGCCTTTTGGTTTGTTTTATTTTTCAACATTTATATCATCACCAATTATGAAATAAAAAAAAAACTCAAAAACATGTTTAGTCAGTAAACACATCAGAAAACCACTCATTGTTTAAAAATTCGAAAACATTCTCCACATCATTATCATATTTTACATTTGTTTTTAATTATCAATCTTATATATTAATATAAAATATAAAATATTTATATGCCTTTTGTTTGTTGGAAATTTTAAAACTTTAAAATTTTAAAATGTAAAAGTTAAATACTTTTAAGAGGGAAGTTTTGAAATTTTAAAATTAGACATTTAACCTTAAATTTGATAAATAATAATTTATTCTAAAAAATTAAAAATTAAATTTTAAAAATTAAGTTTACTGTTTAGGAACATGAGCATTTTTCATGCGCATTGTTCAGGCACATGAGCACTATTCCAACACATTGTTTCAAATGCTTTGGTACTATTCAAGCATATGAGGTTGACTTGAAACGTCTAACACTTAATTTAATATTGAAAAACTGAATATTTTATTAATATAAATATATTATTTTCTTTTTTTATTTTAAAACCCAACCCTGGCCCACTCCTGAAAATGCCAGATGTTTTTTTGGTGTTCATCTCCATAAACTTCTACCTTAAAAAACAAAAAACCCCAATGGTCTTGTTCTAAAAAACAGATGATGCAACGTTTTTAAAGGCTAAAAACGTCCTATTGAAGATGTTGTTAGTTTAAAATAAGGAGATTTGGAAGCTAATCACAAAAGTCAGCTTGGTCCTAATCTTTTTATTTTTTTTGTTTTTAAATTCATTTTCATGTTATAGTTTTACAAAAATATGATGTATATGTGCATGTCATTAATAACTGAACGTGGTATTACGACGTGTTTATTTTAGTTTACGTTTAACATTTAGTCATTGACGAAACGCAAGTCTAAACTACTCGATATCAAATGATGTTATAAATTACTCATTGGCCCGCGTCTCCTCCTAAAACAAAGTAAACTAACTTTGTAGGTTCTCTTTACATGCATAATCATTATTTTTTTGATCTAATACAATTCTCGCAGTTATATATATAATTTAGTGAAACTCATCTCGTATGAATCACATCTTATCTTGTTCTTTCTAGTTTATGCTCAATTCTCAATAATTTACAGACACTAACAAAGTAACAAGTATTATATCTTTGAGATATATGAACTTATGTAAAAATTATAAACTCTAGCCTAATTAGATTTACAAACTTTTCTTTTCTTTCTTGAACATATATTGATGCTTGCTTAATATAATAACATGAGAAAATATTCCAAAAACTATTCTTTAATTTAGCATTGTAACTAACACCTAAGTTGCATACATTAAGAAATTTAAATCTAATCACGACACAAAAGAAATATCATTATATATACAATCTTCCCAACACCAATTTCACCACACCAAATACCATCAACAACAAACATAAAATGAAGCAGTCCATAGTAATCTTTCTCATTTTCATTTCACTGCTTCTTACTTTATTCGTATCATGCACAAATGCTCAATCTGGTAATACAGATGCGACGATGATGCTTAACAGCTTTGAGAAGGGCGGAAGTGGTGGCGGACCATCTGAGTGTGATGGACGCTACCACTTGGATGACACACTAATTGGTATAATAAGGGAAACGATGTTTTAGGATGATCAATATAAACTACAACGGTAGAAGTGTACAGGCTATGGTGTTAGATGAGTGTGACTCTGCGAGTGGGCGTAAAGATGATATTGTGAATGCATCTAAAGGTGTTTTGTCACATCCCGGCGGAAGCGTGATATGCTAATTTGGGTGTAACTTGTTTGACAGAACTCATTGATTAAATGACTAAACAATTTAGTAAAACATAACATCACATATAATTATTTAATTAGGATTACCTCAAATCATAGATAGTCAAAATTTGATCTAGCAAAATCCTATTACAAGCATATATTTAAACTGCTACATCTTCAGTAACGATGGAAGTGCGCGTCCACCGATAAGATGAGATCATACATGTTAACAGTTAGATTAACACAAAATTTTCCCATGATTTCTCTCCAGTCGATGTAAACATCAAAAGAAAACATTATGTTGTTACTCATGATAATTTTCCGAAAAAGCATACTTAGAATTGTCAATATAATGTTGGTGAGATCATAGGTTTAAACTTTAAATAAAATATTTTAATGCATCATATACAACCAAACCTTATATAATACTCAGATGATTCATACTGTCATACATAATTTGTAAAATCAGATAATATAGCATCACAACACTCATCCTGTTGGTGCAGAAAATATTTTCCTAAGTAGCGCTACCTATATTATCCAACGGTTCCACATCTGAATTAATGGTTGTAACTTAAATGACAGTTGTGACACCCCGTGTTTATCAAGTTAATACCATTTTCCTTATCCAACCTTCCTCCACTATTTTATAATTGATTAATTTCTATCATTAAATGAAAATAGTTATTATTATTATTATTATTAATACTTAATTATAAACTAATTAAACTTACTTAACTCTAAAATGCAAACTATATAAAGATTTAAGGACCATTATGTTAATATACCAAATTACTTGTGTCATGTAACCAAATCCCCAACTCCCTCCCACCTTCGAAACCCTATTATCCACAGCAGCCATAACCAATCTCATTTCTACCAATATCGATGACAGCCTCCGCACCCGTGCGACCTTCCGACAACTTCGATCGGTGTTAATTACCCCCCCCCCTCGGCAACGCTTTTCCCCGGCAACTTCATATCATCAACCGCAACTTACAACGGTAGCCTGTACGGTGTTTTGGAAATCTAATCATTTGTGCTTTCCTATGCTCGTTGTTGTGCATTAAAGGTGAGTTCTCAGCCCCATTTTCATATCATACTCTCTTTTTTGGGGGAGAGAAACATGCTGTTTTTCATAAACTATACAATGCTTAGATTGATAATACTGCATATACTGGTTTACTACTGTGATACCATTACGCCTCGTTCGGACCGTTAATATAGTATTAGCGAGGTGATTGTTAGTAGATCTAGTGGGTTTGACAAACCCCACCCGGGCTAGTCGCGCTAGTTTGACTAAAGGTCAAACGGGTGAATGGTTAGCCTGTTTTACAGTGTTGTGGTATGGTATCCACAGTCGGGGCATTCATTACATTATTACTGTCAGCTCGGTCGCGAAATTCATACACATAGTGACTTGTTGTAGGCTAGCTACCTACTTATATGCTTTGATTACTTAATCTGGATTTCGTTACTATTGCTTACTGTTTTCTGATAAACCTGTGAACTCACCAACTTTGTGTTGACACTTTAGCATGTTTCTTTCAGGTTCTTAAACGAGCACGACTAGGATCACCATAGTATTCATCATTCTTGTGGGTTAACAATGACGTTTGCATTTTTCTACATATTACACTTATTTGGTTTTGCGCGTGTTGCGCCGTTTAAATTACGTATTATTTCGCTTCCGCATTTACTTTCATATTTTCGTATTTAATTCTGATTTTA
>BJCM01083857.1:0-13975 GCA_018326385.1 Flaveria bidentis
TTTATAAATTTTTTAAAAAATATTAAATATTAATTAAATATTTTAGATATTTTCAGATATTTCGGATATTTTAATAAATACTTTGGATATATGAAATAAATTTCAATAAAATTTATTATATTTTTATAAAATTTATCAAATAATACATTTTTTTTAAATTCGGATATCCGAATCTGAATTCGAAATTTCGGATATCCGAAAATCGGATATCCGAAATTTCGGATTCGGATTCGGATAGTGAAATCCACTATCCAAAATTTTCGGATATCCGAAAATGAACACCCCTACATCTAGCAAAAGTTAAGTGTTTTGAAAACCTAATTGTAACTGGTGATTCAACCATAAGAATTCTTATAGCTCAATAATATCAATGTGTTATCAGTGTTCTTTTATATACATAACTAAACTCGATTGTGTCTTTAAAAGAGTTCTAATGGTATAACTATATACTAGTTAAACAAAAGATTGTAAGTTAAATATAGAATACAAATTTGAAGTTTTTAAGAGTAAGTAAATATTTAGAGACAATGATCTATAAATAATTCTGGTAATGTAATTTAAGATTTTATTAAAATAGAAAAAAATGAGTTTTAGGTTGGTTAAGGCTTTTCTTATCTAAATTTTTTTTTAAAATGATCTCGGGTTACATGCTTGAATAATAAAAATAAGTACCTGACAGGCTATAACCATCAATGATCCTTTAATCGTTAAAAGAAGTTAATACTTAAAAAGTAGCTAATTATCGAAAATATTGTGGCAAAATTGAAAGGAAACCTCCAGTAGTATATCGTGAAATTGGAGTAAAGTTAAAGGGGCTACGCATCTGAGTGCTTAAACCCTTATTCTCTGAAACCCTTCCTCCGGTCATCACCGTCACTATCTCCGGCGAACATTCAGGTTAGATTTCTTCTTCACCAATGTTTGTATTCATGTACTTTGATTGATTATAGCTTACACAATCGTTTAATTCTTCTATAAACTCTCAAAAAGAAAACCTAAATACGTAAACCTAATTAACACTATAAGCATTATCACACGGTGCCTTCGTATAATCTCTGCTACTGATTAGTTTTCGCGTTGTGAAATGTGGTGGGATGTTAGATTTTACTGTAAGTAGTATTACAACGATTATTGAAGAAACCCTTTTTAAGCCTCGATGTATTAGGTCAATTGGAGTGGAAATCAGTTGGTAAAGTGGGTTGGTTTAATGTTTCATTTTGGAATCGAAGAGATTTTAGCCTTTTAGCCGTTTAGGTATGAAATTACGCAAAATGGATTTGATTCGTCATTAGGTTGAAGTGAATATTAACGTGTTGCTTATAATCTAGGTTTTTGGTGATTTCAGGATGGATGACAGTTTATATGATGAGTTTGGAAACTACATTGGGCCTGAAATTGAGTCTGATCAAGAGAGCGATAGAGAGGATGAAGACGAGGAACTGCCGGACAAGCTTGAAGCTGAAAGGGCGGATTCGGATGGAGAGAATGCAGCTGCGGGACCCAACGGGTGGTTAACTACCGGTGAAGATGTTGATATGGATAATCAGATTGTTCTTGCGGAGGATAAGAAGTACTACCCTACTGCAGAAGAGGTTTATGGTGAGGAGGTGGAAACTCTGGTAATGGATGAAGATGAACAACCCCTTGAACTACCGATAATTAAGCCTGTTAGAGATATTAAGTTTGAAGTTGGTGTTAAAGATTCATCCACTTATGTTTCAACCCAATTTCTTTTGGGCCTTTCTTCAAACCCTACTTTGGTTAGGAATGTTGCTTTGATTGGGCACTTGCAGCACGGGAAAACGGTGTTCATGGATATGTTGGTTGAGCAAACTCATCATATTTCTACTTTTGATCAAAACAGTGAGAAACATATGAGATACACTGATACGAGGGTAGATGAGCAGGAGAGGAGAATATCAATCAAAGCAGTTCCTATGTCACTTGTTCTTGAGGATAGCAATTCAAAATCTTACATGTGTAATATCATGGATACACCAGGGCATGTTAATTTTTCAGATGAGATGACAGCTGCTCTTAGGCTTGCTGATGGTGCAGTGTTGATTGTAGATGCTGCTGAAGGAGTCATGGTAAGTCATTTGCTACATTGTTGAATTGATTTGCAGCAAAGAAATATTTTGTATATCGATAAATATAAACTTTTTATTTGACATCACTCCTGTACAGGTGAACACAGAAAGAGCGATTCGGCATGCGATCCAAGAGCGTCTACCTATAGTAGTTGTTATAAACAAGGTATTCTTCTTGTCATCTAATTATTGCTATGTGAAGTTGCAATAATCAGTTCAAAATGCTGATATACCTTCTTTCTTTTTTTCTGATTATTTAGGGATCAAACGATCAATTTTTATATAATCTATTTCATAGATGTTTTCAAAACAAATTATTGATAAAATATAAACTGAAATCACCTATTTACTACCTTTTGCTTTAATCTATCTTGGGAGATCTATTGCCATGTTAAAAAAATTACATCTTTTTTACACATAAATGTCTACTTTTTGGTAATATTTTTTTTCACAAGCTAGAAACCTTTATAACAACTTCAAACAACAGAAAACACATACAAACATTACCTACGACATTCAGTTTTTTTAACAAGTGTTTATATGATTTTGATTATTCAACAATCAACATCACATCATCACTTTTGGAATGCACTTACATACATCTCCTGTACCTGGTACTGCTAAAAAAGTTTAAGATTTTTTTTAATATAATTTAGAAGTACTAAGAAGTAAGAACTTCTGTAATTATTTGTATTTGTAGGTTGACAGATTAATAACCGAGCTAAAACTTCCTCCAAAAGACGCCTATCATAAGTTGAGACATACAATTGAAGTGATCAACAACCACATCACTGCAGTCTCTTCAACAGCTGGCAATGTCCAACTCATTGATCCAGCAGCTGGAAACCTTTGTTTTGCTAGTGGTAGCGCAGGATGGTGCTTCACTCTGCAATCATTTGCCAAGTTGTATGTTAAGCTTCATGGAATTCCTTTTGATGCCAACAAGTTTGCATCTCGTCTTTGGGGAGATTACTATTATGATTCTGCTACTAGAACTTTTAAAAAGAATCAACCTGCAAGTGGGGCAGAAAGGTCATTTGTACAATTCATCCTCGAACCCCTTTACAAGATTTACAGCCAAGTAATTGGAGAACATAAAAAGAGTGTGGAGACAACACTAGCAGAACTCGGTGTTACTTTAAGCAATGCCGCCTACAAATTGAATGTGAGACCTTTGCTTAGATTAGCTTGCAGCTCGGTTTTTGGTTCTGCTACTGGTTTCACTGACATGCTGGTACACCACATCCCATCTGCTAAAGAGGCTGCATCTAAAAAAGTTGATCATATTTACACTGGGCCTAAAAGTTCAAGAATCTACACTGCCATGTCAAATTGTGATCCATCTGGGCCACTTATGGTTAATGTTACCAAATTGTATCCAAAATCAGATTGTAGTGTTTTTGATGCATTTGGAAGGGTTTATAGTGGAGAAATCCATACAGGCCAGACCGTGCGTGTTCTTGGAGAAGGTTATTCACCTGATGACGAAGAAGATATGACTGTAAAAGAAGTAACAAAACTATGGGTTTATCAAGCACGTTACAGGATACCTATCAATAAAGCACCACCTGGATCTTGGGTTCTTATTGAAGGTGTTGATGCTTCAATTATGAAAACTGCTACACTCTGTGATTCAGAATATGATGATGATGTGTACATATTCAGGCCTCTTCAATTTAACACTCTTCCTGTGGTAAAAACAGCAACTGAACCGTTAAATCCAAGTGAATTACCGAAAATGGTTGAGGGTCTTAGGAAGATTAGCAAAAGTTATCCTTTAGCAATTACTAAAGTTGAAGAGTCTGGGGAACATACTATTTTAGGTACCGGAGAGTTGTATCTTGATTCTATAATGAAGGATCTGAGGGAACTATATTCAGAAGTCGAAGTCAAGGTATTGTATATTTTTTACTTTTCTAATTTGGATAATTGCGCGGGTTGGGTAACAAGTTTATGATCAAAACAAGATGTATTGGTAGGGTTGAAACAGGTTGGTCTGGTCAGGTGGGACCTGAAACAAGACTTTACCTTTTCATAATACATAGTTGTGTCAAATATGATGACAAACATTTTGTTGATTCAATAGTACATCTAGATTTCTGAATAAAATATTTAGGAGTTTATACACTAAGAATATACTTCGGGTGACTCTTGACTTGTTTGAACTGTTCTGTCTAATTAACTGGTTCGAGATAAAGCATGACATTATCTAATCTATTCATAAGTAATTGGGTCAGGATGGCCTCTTTTTGTGAAGTGTGTTATTCTAAGTTTTGTACCTTCTCCTTGATATATTTTCGCTGGTGACTTGCTTATTTTACATTTTATTTTATCTATTAAACAGGTGGCTGACCCAGTTGTCTCATTTTGTGAAACGGTGGTGGAATCTTCATCAATGAAATGCTTTGCTGAAACACCTAACAAGAAAAATAAAATTACCATGGTATCTGAGCCGATGCACCTAATTTTATACAATTTCTTTTTTCTTATAAAATACACACCTTACAAAACTTTTGGTTAGATTGCTGAACCATTGGAGAGAGGACTTGCAGAAGATATTGAGAATGGTGTTGTTAGCGTGGACTGGCCCAGAAAGAAGCTAGGGGACTTCTTTCAAACCAAATATGATTGGGATCTGCTTGCTGCAAGGTCTATATGGGCATTTGGACCAGACAAGCAGGTATAATGGATTTTAGAAGTGTCTATAATTTTTTCCTGTTTTTTATTTCTCATTTTTTGTTCTAAGCTATATGTTTAATCATCTTGCAGGGACCTAATATATTGTTAGATGACACTCTCTCAAGTGAAGTCGACAAAAGTTTGTTGAATTCTGTGAAGGATTCAATTGTTCAAGGGTAAGTTATTTCTCTGTTAGCACTATACTGAATTAGGGGTTGGGTGTTTGGATGTGCGTTTTGGTACTGATTATGTAATATTATATTAAATAGTAAGAATCACATCACTAGTTGTAATAGAGTGTGCCATAGAATAGGATGTCGCTTTTTGAAGTTGTAATAACAAGGCAGATGTTTGAATCTTTTTCACTGCATGTCAAAACAATTTTTGATTGTGGAAGAAAAGAAAATGTTAAGTGGCATTTAACCAAATCACGGAAATAGTTGACGTGAAAATTGCACTAGAGCCACTACATTGAATAAGTACTAATATAAGCTTTTAACAGATTCCAGTGGGGTGCACGTGAGGGTCCGCTTTGTGATGAGCCGATTCGCAATGTCAAGTTCAAAATAGTTGATGCGAAAATTGCACCAGAGCCACTACATCGCGGAACCGGTCAAATCATTCCAACAGCTCGACGTGTGGCCTACTCCTCGTTTCTTATGGCAACACCACGCCTTATGGAGCCAGTATATTATGTGGAGGTAATAACCCCAAAAACTTAATTGTATCAGATTGATAGCTAATATTATTGCTTTCCAGGTTCTTTCTACTTTTTAATTAAGTTTAGCATTTATGAGCATATTTGATATAACTTGGTATCTCTTTCTGAAATAACATATCAGATACAAACACCTATCGATTGTGTTTCTGCTATATACACGGTGCTATCTCGAAGACGTGGGCATATAACTGCTGATGTTCCTCAACCAGGAACCCCTGCCTATATAGTCAAGGTCAGTATTCTTCTTTTATTAGAGTTGGGGAAAGTGGGATGGGTTTTGGTGGGGGTGAAAACTTATTAGACATGGTTATTATTATTTTTTTTCTAATATGTGTTTCTGGATTGTTTTCTGGGATTATTAGGCATTTGTTCCTGTAATTGAATCATTTGGTTTTGAGACGGATTTACGATATCATACCCAAGGGCAGGCGTTTGCGCTCTCAACTTTTGATCATTGGGCTATTGTTCCTGGTGATCCATTGGATAAAAGCATTGTATTACGGCCACTTGAGCCAGCCCCAATTCAGTATCTTGCACGTGAATTTATGGTAAAAACAAGGCGTAGGAAGGTATACCTTATCTTAAGTTTTTGTTTACATGCCTTTTTTTCTGTCTGATTTTTAATTATATTTATTGGTATTTATAGTTGTAGTGGTAATTATGAGTTATCTACTTGATGAGTTGTTGATCTGGTATATGTTTTATCACTAATGGGCCAAACGGCTAAAGATAAAAGCTCAAAAGGAAACAGGGCAATCTGGTTGAATGTTTTCGCAAGGTTATTTTGATACATACAGCCTCAGAATTAATTTTGTTTAGAAAATCAGGGAAACTAATTGTTTTCATAAGAAAGTAAATTTTGAACAAGCCGGGGGGGTTTTGGGTCAACCCGGGTTGCACCAAAATCACTTGTTACCCGGCCAATTAATGCATTGGGAACGTTTACTACATTGTAAGTGTAGGCATACAATTTTCACCTTGATTAACATCTTTGTGGCTCAATAGAAATGCTTGTTGATGGATTAAATGCTGATTATTGTTGCGTTTTTGATAGGGAATGAGTGAGGATGTGAGCATCAACAAGTTCTTTGATGAAGCTATGATGGTGGAGCTTGCCCAGCAGGACGCCGATCTGCACCAGCAGATGATGTAGCGTTTGCAGCCTATGCGATGAATTTATTGATCCACCATGGTGAATGACTTGTAGCACATTTGTTGTTAAGAGTTTTAGTAAGATGGGTGGCTTCAGTCTGTTTTTAGATATTAATCTTTTATACCAAAGGAATTGAGACTTGTACAATTAGACTTCTTTTCTAGCAAAGTTGCATCGAAGAAAATGTTATTGTTTTTAGACCCCTCTTTATCTTTGCATTTTATTTAAAAATATTTGCAAGAAAAAATCGACTCCCTCTACAAACTCTCCTTCGAAATAAGTTCATTTGTTTATATAGGTTGTGTTTAGGTTGCATTAAAAATAAGTTCAACCAGTCAACTTGTTTACAACTTGTTTAGTTTGGTTACAATTTTACTACATGTTTACCACCTGTTAACTCATTCTGTTTACAATCTGATTACAACTAACTTATAATCTGTCAATTAATATGTTTTGATAGTTGAGTAACACAGATGTAGGGTGTATCAGTTAAACAACTGACTATCAAATTTAACCCTTTGATAATTTGTAATTACTACTATAACCATTTATTTATTTTAGCAGTGTTAGGCCAGATGCTAATCTAGTCCGTTCATCAAGAGTATTCTACATCACCTTATTATTTCCAAAAGAACCAAAATTAGATCGTTACAATAAAGTCAAAATTTGCCAAAATAGAAGTCAAACCTATCTCTTAAGAAATCTTCGAAATCTAACCCACAAGCACCACTATTCTTCTTCACATCTCATTCCTCTGCAACTCTGTTTTCAGTTGTCTAATCAATTCAACTAGATATTTCACCCCACCATGATCTCGAATATCAAAATGTGCATGCCAAACACGTTGCAATGGTTGTCATTACATTGATCTCATGGGCTTAATAATTAGGTTTTAACACCAGCATATCATTTCAAGATTTCTTGAAATCAACTTATAGTTCTTGATTTTTGATTTGTGTATCAAGCTGTTGATGGAGTTCATTTATCTCACAAAACTACTGGAATACTATCAACAATACATGATATTGCAGGAGTTGTTTGTGTGATTTTATGAGGGCATATATCCGATCTGAATGGACCTCGTGTGATCACTTCTATAATATTCTTGACACTATCCATGTTCGTTCTTGTTCTTTACCATTTATATATGATTAGCAGCATTTAGTTAATGTTCATGTCTGGGTTATTTGTAACGGGCCATATGCGCTTACTACAACAGATGTTGCAGTAAATCTTGTTACACAGAACGCGATAAAGGGAATTCTCGAGCATTAGCTACAGTTACTACAATCCTAGATGGTACTAGCTCGGTTGCTGCAGCCCTGGGCCCACTTTCAGCCGGAGATATATATCGACGAGAGGATGGAATATCGTGTTCTTCATGCTCATATTATCTTTATCTGTTGTTGTTTTGTTACCGGTTAAAGTTGTAGAGCTGAGATTAAAGGGAAAGTAAACGAGTGGAAATGGCTCTGGTGAAGTGGAATTGTGCATTGGTGAAGGTGTTAGATTGTGTTATATTAGTCGTTTGTTTGCAGACAACTTTAGATGTTCTGGCTATGTATCAAATCATGCTAGAACATCTAAAATTACTCTGATGTATCAGGTAATTACAAACATATTAACTTTTGTAGATTTTTCATTGTATAGATACGCATTATATTCTTGATATATATAAATGTTTCATGTAAAAATTCTTCTCTCTAAGATATACCCTTACACTCTTTGATCCGTATTTACACCATTAACTAACATTCACAAACAACCGATCACCAACCATCATATCAAACTGCCACCGTTGTTGCCATTACGATTTAAGAAACTCATTTATTCCGGTTAAAGTGACCCATTTAAGAAAGGGTTCGACACTCAAGAGGCCAACCTGGTTCACGCGTTTTATTAACCATGTTTAAGTATCCTTGATACTTTTACTTTTTCCATTATATAAACATGAATAAAAAATATTTTAACACTGTATTATTATAATATCCCTCAAAATATGTATATAACATCATTTAAAAGTGTATATATGCATAATAAAAAGTATTTTTATAGCAAAGTAAAGTAAAACCGCTAAAAGGAGGACTTGAACCTCCGACCTTGTGGTTAACAGACACACGCTCTAACCAACTGAGCTATTCCAGCTTTAGTTAAAATCTGTTTCAAAGCTTCTATTGAATAGTTATAGCACAGATATGAAAATTTTATATTGTTGATGGCTACCATATATGATGGTTTGAACACTTTTTTACTATTTACTTGTGAAAAACATGTTTAATTATTTATTTGTATTATAGATATAATTAATAACATCTTATCTTGTGTAACTCATACTTGACCTGTTTTATTGATTCATCTAAACAATGAATTATTATTGTCTAACCAATTTTAACTGAATATATTGAAAATACTAAGCTATTGTTTCCATGTGACAAAAATTAACTGTATTTGTATATTATATTCTTAATAATTTCTTATGGTATTTTATATATGTAGAATTACAACTGACAAAGCTCATCCAGAATTTATGATTCTTAAAACCAAAACAAACATACATATTAAAATCCCATTCATAATAATAAACTCTAATAGGATCTTGAAGAGTTAGATAAAACGAGATTTTTCTAACTATCAGAAGATGAACTACGATACAAAGAACGTACTGGTGGGACCCGTCCCAATAAAACCTCTTTGAGGTGTTGATTCTTAAATCATCAATTTATATATTTAATACTGGATAAATATATAATTAACATAGGTGATAATTAAGTACATAATCTTATTCCTTACTCCTTAACTGCAGCATTTCCTCATCGCTGTCTGATTTAGTTCCTATATATATTCAGAAACTTTTAATAAAATCTCTTCGTTTATTAAAGTATTCATTTTCCCTAATACTTGTGATTCTGTACATGAACAAAATAAATTTATATAATTAAAAGAAATAAATTCTTCATTTCATTAAAGGAATGATGATTTGAGGAAAAAAAAACAAATAGTAGTGCCCCAAGATGTAATTTTGTCATAAGTTTTAAGGTTACACTTGCAAATAAATATAATAAAAAACAACTTGTAAGATACAAGAGAAAACAAGTAACAAAGAATTATGCCGTTGATGTAAGATTTTCCCACAATCAACTTGTGATCAAATAACAGGAGTCATATGTTAGTAAAATGTAAACACTTGAGTGTTTTTGTTATGTTATATCATGAGTCTATATATGACACTTATGCAATTGTTGTAACGAATTACTCCATGATGTTTAATTTCTTGAACACACGATATGATCAATCAATAATGATGTCAATGGTGTCTTGGTCGATGATGTCTTGGTCCGTAGTAGTCTTCATGAATCTTCGGTAACCAGTGGTCGACATGATGAGACTTCTTGGTCCCTACTCTAGACAATGATCTTCTGTTCTTTAATGCGGTACTTGATAGAACTTCATCAGTTTTAGCTACCAATTCATGATGTTGATTGCTTCTGTTTATCGATGCAATCTGTAATAAATGAACATAAGATCAATCATGACTTCATGAGCTATAATCACATACCACTAAAAATGTCAATGGTTAATTTGGCATGAAACATGATTAAGATACTGACCTTGATGATTTCTTCATTGCTGCTAGCTGATAATGTGAGCACTCTACCCAACCTTGTCCCTTCATAACATCAATAAGAACCCATATTTAGATGAAAAGACTTCATGATATTTAACCTCTTTGATCCAATTTACATATGTAATCAAGTGCAAAAATGATGATCAGTTTCTCGCGAGTGATCGAACATACCTTCAGCTTCATATCTTTGGAAGCTTAGGAGAAGAACCACGATAAACATCACATAAAGCTTCATACTTCGTGATCAAACTAAAGGTAACAGGCTTCAAAATGCAAGTTAATCGGCCTATTGACAGTTTTTAAGTAGCAAAATTGAGTAACAACTTATGTCACACACTCTAGTTAGAGTCTTAAAGCAATGAATGAGATAAAATGAAAAGTGTTTGTAAGATTTGTATCATCCCAACTTATTTATACAAACAAGCTTAGGGACCCATGATCATGTTACTGGGTATTGCTGCTTTGTCTTATATTTTAATAGGTTGCATGTTTTGTGCTCCATTAATTTGATTATTAAATGAGTTTGGAGTTTGGGATGAAAAGTTAAGTGGGTAAGTAGGGGACAAAAGTGTTGATACAAAAAGGTTTTGTTTCCATTTTCTTATAACCTATGATCTTTTACAACTATAAAAAACGAATTAGAAGATGTTGGAGCACAATGTTCGAGTTTGAATTAGCGGTATTGACAACGTTTTGTAAACCATCATAGATCAAAATACATGTGTGAACCTAATCGGTATTATTGTCTGAACGGAAATTTTTTTGGTAAAATGTACTGCCCCCTCTACGCTAGAGGTTTAGGTTTAAATCCTATGAAGTGCAAACAGATTAATTAGAGAAAATTAAGAGTTGTTTTGAAAAGAAAAACTAATCGGTTTTAGTTGTATTTTTATTTTTTAGGAAAACATTTTTTTTACTTCTAAATAACATTTAGTCTTTCACTAGTAAGAATCTAAACACATTACATTTGTGGTGACAATCACACAGTAGACTACAAGACAATTAATGTACATTTTTTAACATGCATGTGATGATATTAGTTATATGTATTAGATTATATATATATATATTATGATTTATTATAATAACTTCACCTGTAATTACGAAATTTGGTTAAAATATTTTGTAACTATCCTACGCGCTACTATGAATAGGTTATTTTTACTAATTCTTTAAGATAAATACATCAAAACTTGAACATTCAAAGATTTAAACACTAAAAATTTTATTTTGCGAAACACCATTTAACTATGAGAATCTACTGATGAGGACCAGTAATACTTTAATTAATAATTGATCAATACTTAGATGAATTTTTTAATCCTATTATACAAAATAAAATTGAGTGTCTTTGTTTAAGTGGTGATATAAATTGTAGATCAACGTTGATTTCAAGATATTGGAAGAGAGAGGTGTACTAAACTTGTAAGGGTCATTTGGATGACATCATTATCCTTTTAAGGTATGATGTCTGCTTAAAGTGGCTTTAGGATATCCATATAAGATTTCTTTAGTGACCACAAGTAAAACATACACACGCATGACAGCTAGTTCTTGTCAATAACTGCTGCCATTTGTTGATATCTTTGTCACCAAAATATGCTTTTTATGCCCATTTGTCTCACACTTATAATTTTTTCATGATGAGTGAATTCAAAGGTTGCATTAGATTTGCATGGGTTAACACTATATCAACCTACAATTTAAATAAAGTAAATTACGACCCGAACAATGGACATGATGTAAATATCTAGCAAGAATGTACGTAAATTACTACACCATTAATCAACCTTCGAGTCTCAATCCTAATCTTTTTATGAGCTGAAGGGAGACAAGAAGAGTAAAAGCAAGGTGATATAATTTTTTTTTAAAATTAAATGCTCAATATGCTACGCACAATGTCATGTGGAACAAATGTAGGTTTTGAATTTCGCAATTTTTGCATAGCTTTCTGAATCGTGTAGATGTATTTTGAGGTGAAAGCATTTCGTGTTAATGGACTGAACAATCAGATAAGATGTAAGTAAAAGTTAAAGTACATGAACGAGAATGAATGTGCTGTAAAATTCATGTTGGAACAAACCAAACGAGTTTCCATATATCTAGGGTTAAATAATCACAATGATTAGAATAAAAAAGTTACAAACTTTTTATGAAAAAGTACAACAAGTCAATGGTGGTTATAAAGATGATAGTTATCAATTACATCAATGGGAAAATTTCAACATAAACCTATTTGTAACTCAGTTACCGGTGATCACGCAATTTATAGTTGACGCGCAAGTTGCTAGTGAAAACTATTGATACTGATGAGTAGTTACCACTTATTAAACTTGCTGCTGATTATGTACGCTCATGTTAGTTATCCATCATGAGAGGCATGCGGATCCCCCTTGAAACCCTCATGGTCTAGGGGCTTAACCCCTTAGAACCTTAAGAAAGTTTATTCTTACGCCTCCTAAATTGTAATAATGTTTACTTTAGTTTCTCATTTAAATTTTAAGAATTTATAAAATAAATGTGTAAATGCGTTTCCATGTGTAATTACATGATAAGAGGATACATAAGGTCAAAATGAGTTATGAGAAGTGAGCGATTTAATGCAGAAAGGTTTTGGATTTACAACCACAATTTGCATGAATGTGCACTAGTAATCATACTTTCAACATTTTGTACATATGTAATTATTTTAAATAACTTGTTAAAAAGTTATTAAAAAACATGTTAATTATATTAAAAAAAAATATCTAAAATTCACGTCAACACTTCACGACATCATACAAAATTATTTCAAAAAAAATACTAAAAACATGTTAAAAATCCATAATTTAAATAAAATATGAAAGTTGAGTTACTTAATTGAAATACTTTTTAAACAAACACTTTTAAAACTTAATTATTATTACGTAAAATTAAATAACTAAATTATTGTTGGTTTAATTTTTTTAAACGACAAATCTATATTCCTACTTCTAGAAGCGAAACTATCAACTGTATTGGTGAAAAAACACGAGTTTAATATTTGGGCAGAGTTAATTTAGGAAAATGATGTTGCTTAAGAGTAGTGTAGATTGGCATTAAAAATATGTATGGATAGTTATAAATCCTAAATTTTTGACACCGTTCACAACAAGAAATGGACCCTATGATGACAAGACCTATGGTGACAACAAGTCATCACCATAGACATGACGACTTGTCATCAAACTCATAATCTCCTATTTAAAAAACAAAACCTCTTACTAAATAGACATGGGCAAACCGGGTATTGGGCCGGACCCGGAACCGGGTTCAAATCGGGTACGGGCCGGCCGGTTATTTTGGGACCCGAGTATTGATGAACCCGGGTACGAACCGGGGTCGGGTTGGTCACCCTTAAAACCCTACCCGGCCTACCCGGTTAGGGTCGGGTCCGGACCGGGTCGGGTCCAGAACCGGGTACAACCGGGTTTTTTTTATATTATTATTATTATTATGATTTCTATTAATATTATTATTATTATTACTATTATTATTATTATTACTATTATTATTATTACTATTATGATTGCTATTACTATTATTATTATTATTACAATTATTATTAAAATTATTATTATTATTATTATTATTATTATTATTATTATTATAACAACATTAAAAAAAACATCTATAACTCATTAATTTATTATTTATTTATTAAAACAACTTAAAAAATACATTAACGA
>BJCM01083858.1:0-20284 GCA_018326385.1 Flaveria bidentis
GGGTTTGGTGATGAATCTTAGTGGTTCATGTTGAAACAGGATGGGATGGGTTCGGTACCTGGGCGACCCATAAATTCTTCTTTTATCTATGTCTGTTTGAAATTTATAAAAACTTTTTGCGCGAAATATGGTTTTTCTTAATAAATTGATTAGGAGCTTGCAATGCATTTGAATACATTCTTAGTGACTCTCAACGCACCCATATAACTCATTTGACACTCACCTGTCTCTTTTAGTTAAATCTTTAAGGTTAACCCATTTGACTTTTTAAAGATTATATAACATTAACTGGCCCACTTGTAGGTAAATAAATAATATTTGCCACCTCTACAGTCTACACCTCATGCTATTATCTCTATTATGTCTTGGTTGTAGCACTTAAGAATCATAGGAAGAAAATAAATAAATAAACACCAGACATTTAGTTTTCCTTGATCATAATTCCATAGAAATAATGAAATCCTATGCATCAGAACCTTTAAATAAGGATTAAAAAAGTTAGGCAGCATTAATCAATATTATTTGTTTGCTATGTCGTTCAATGTGGACATGACTACTGACTAATTGATTATTTGATCCGACATCCGTGTTAAGATTCTTTGTGTTAGAAGAGTTGAATCATAATGGAATGAAAATTTTCTTTAATACATAGAACACACACACTCATAATATAATTAAAAGTGATAAAACTTCACATTTGAAACCAACACCAAAGTCTTTACTATACGTCTATACCCATTTAATTGATTCCATCCATCTATAAATCTTTTTCCAGGATTGACAGAATAGACAAATATTTTTGCCATGACACTGTTGAGGAAATAGTGAATGCTTTAGTAAGTTTCTACCTCCTTTTTCTTTTTATTTTACAAGGTTATGATTGGTAATTATCAACTGATCTGTTCTGTTTACTTTTGCAAGTAGCAGTAACTACAAATGTTTAATTATATCTTGTGGTGTTATTCGGTAGAAAGCAGAAGAGTTGCATGATGAACTGTGTTCAACTGCCCTAAAGAAACTGAAGGAAGCCTCCCCATTGAGCTTAAAGATCACTTTGCAATCTGTGAGTGTAGTTTTCACATTATTTGAAATATATATGTATATATGTGTATCCATAATTTAACCATTAAACTTATGCTGTTGAAATGCAGATAAGGGAAGGTAGATTCCAATCTCTTGATCAATGTTTGGCTCGTGAATATCGCACATCGTTGCATTGCATATCCAAACAAGTTTCTGGAGACTTTTGTGAGGTAAGACCTGATCCTCTGAGTTATGTTTCTTAAATAAATGCACTTTTATATAATGCATTTACCAATTTAATGGGTATTTCTCTAATCCCTTGTAGGGTATTCGAGCAAGACTAGTTGATAAGGACTTTGCCCCAAAGGTACCCCTTTTTGTTCTTTGACACTCCTTCATAGTGTTGGCAATTTCGATCGAATTACTTAAGAAACGGGTTGATTAAGGTTATGTTTGATCCCCAACAGTTCAAACAAGTAAAAGATATTAGCTAAAAAGGAAACATATCAAACAATTCAAAAATCACCTAAAGTATTTTTCCAAGGCAAACCACAAGAAAGCACAATGTATAGTTCACTTTTTTTATATATAACATATATTTGCTTTACCATTTAATGAAGTATGCATTTTCTTGCTGAAATATGCAACATGTAACCATCTAATGCTTCTAACAATTGTTTACGACCTTAGTATTGACACCAGTGACCTCACTAATCCCTACGGTTTAAGCAAAGCTCTTATTCATAAGCACTTGTATCAGAACATATTTACAATGGTTTTAATCATTTAATGTGATATATAGACCATCTTCCCACCATAAAAAGCGATACTTTGGTAAAAAGAGGGTAATTATGGTGCATGATGAAAAATTACTCCGCATATTTCAGCAAAAGTCAATAGTATATTTGCACTTTCCTGTAGTTTGCCCTATTTCTAATGCATCACACCTCATAAATAACACTTGTTAGTTATATGATCTTTTCTTGAATTTGGTAGTGGGATACTCCAAGTTTGGAAGCAGTGACTAAAGACATGGTTGACTTCTATTTCACGCCACTTCCTGATGTTGAGCCCGAACTCAACTTACCTACTGCCTTGAGAGAACCCTACATGTGAACATTGCGGTGTGTGTCCCATTTTCATATTAATCCACCCATTGTGTTCTTTCTTTTTGGTCTTTTGAGTGCAACTTTCATAAAGAGATCAAGTTTTATGTTGGCAAAATCTAAGCTTATTGTCATCATAACAATTTTATTCATTTTGATTTGTTAGATTTTAAGCAATATGAGCATGTAATTTGGTTAAAGTAGTGTAATAGTGTCGAATATAGAAAAAAATGCTATCGTTGTATGTTTAGACATGAGTAATATGATCAAATGCAAGTGCTCGGGTTTTATGGTGCTGTAGGATGTGACATGCGTTGTAAAACCGTACATTCAGTGAGTCTTGAAGTGGGAACTTTGTTTAGAATGAGATACTTGTTTCCGTTTAGTTAAACATACATGTTTTGTTCATTCATGTGTGAATGTCATTTACATTAGTTCATTGTTTGTTTATGTTCATTCCATTATGTTTATTTTCGTTTATGTATCTATTCAATTTGTTTATATCAATATAATTTTATGAAAAAAACTATTCATTTAGCTTTTATAACCCATTAGCTCACTCTTTAGCATTGAGGTTTAGATAAATTTTAATTTTTGAATCGATTGAATCAGTAGTCTATCTCCGTAACACTTAAAGTTAGGGAAACTGCTGGTCAGCAAACTCCGAAGTGATTGATAATAACACTTAACAAGTTCATTCACATGATTGAATACTAACAGTCAGGATTGACTGAATCGACCATCCATAGGTTCAAAATTCACACATCCGCAACACTCAAAAATAATCAAACAACATCATTGTCTATTGCGAGTCATTTACATGCTCATATCATCTTTGTTTGGTCAAGCTTTCACATCCTTTATATTTTGTTTTGTCAAAATATCACATCTTTATTATTTTGAACCCAAATTTACTGCACTTTGTTCTTGCAAGGGTGGTGATAGAATACAACATAAAATGTTAATGTGGGCACAAATCACAACTACAATGCTTGATTTGTTTAGGATAGTAACGAACAAACAAAAACAAACATGAACACGCTATTTCTTTAACAAACAAGGAACTTTGTTTAATTGTTCACGTTTGTTTAGCTAAAGTTATATTGCACGAACATGAATGGCCAAACATAGACAGAGTGACGGACCATGTTTGCGTCCACTCCTGAGAATAAACTAAATGCTGATTTTTTATCTCAATTACTCATTGCAGCAATAACTACATATTAAAACTCTATATTGCATGATGTGTTGATATTGATTCAGTGTTACAAACATTCAATATATGTTAATAAATTTAATACTCAGGAAATATTTTCATCATAATTATATCCAACGTGCCATATTTACTTTCAGTTGTGCGTGTGAAGTTTTAAATTGTAAGAAACCACTGTTTTCTGGAAGATCTTTTTTATATATAATTAACATTTTCGACATTTAACCAATTAGTGTATTCGGCTTTTTTTACTTTTTAATAATGGTTGATAATAGTTTTTGTTTAAATACAACCATACTTGCTTAAAGGGTCACATCTTAACTTCCAATGAAGGTAAAATTAAGCAGCACTTAAGCAGTTATCCCAGGTACCATAATTAGAGCTGAAGGTACCACCACCAGTTTGCTGAGCATACTCTGAGATAACAGCAGCAGCACAAGCATCCCAAGTTTTTGCAATTTCTTTAAGTGACATAGGTTCTGAGAGACTTCTGAGAGACATACCGAATCTTGATTTGGTTCTTGTTGAAATATCCTCAAACTCCTTGCTGTAAAATAGGTGTAGCAAGCATGTGAAAAAGACAATAATACCCCTCTGGATTCATGTTTAAATGTATGCAAACACCTTTTCTATCTACACGAATCAACAATAACAACAAATATACCTAGTAAAATCCCACTTATAATAGAGCTATTAGAAGGGACGGGGGAAGGTGGGATGAAGACAAACTCACAAACCTTTCTCCTATCCCAAGGGATCCCGCTCCCGCTGACCCTCGGTTCCAAAAGCCTTTTTCTTAACAAAAACCTTTTTGATTGATAGTAATCAATGTTATTTAATTTCACCTGAAATGCTTATAGATTATGTTTCATTTTTGCACCACATGACTAAAAAAACATCACTATTGACAATATGGAAATAAGAGTAATATCATGACAATGGACAAATAGGTAAAAAAATTCCTCATCAAGATTGCAACAATGAGATATGTTTTTTTTTTCTCTTCAAAATAATCCAAATTAAGATGCTATGGTTGGTTGTAAGAAACCAAGTTTTTTTCTTTCCATGTTTCTAAAAGCTGACAAACACGACATAAAGAAAGATTGAAGTATCTCAAATAATAAAACAAAACTTCTCACCTGACTTCAGCGGGGAACTTATCCAAGAGTATTGGGGAACAATTTGGATAATTTGCAGGAACAAGTAACCTTAATGGTTGGATAGGTGACTGCATAGTAGTTGAAGAAGTATGTATAAGTCCACGGGGTCATGAAGAAGCCATATCATATAACCAAGATAACATATAATAGAATAATTACACACCATTCGTGCCGAAGCATATTGTGACTTCAAGTTTGGGCCTAGAGCTACAGCACTGAAGGAGCATGTGATCAAGGTTCCATCACCACCCTCGGAAACTGCAGTGGCTGCAGCCGGATCAACATCTTCCTCACTAATAGATACCACAGTATCAATGAGCCCCCGGTTTATCTCCTTTATTTCTTCCAAAAGGGCATGATTAGACTGTAACACAAGATGCAAGTATCAATTCGGTTTCACTTATGTCAATTTGGGTTAAAAACTGTCTGAATGACAAAGATGCTCTGAAAAATTCGAAGATACAATCCTAATTAGGTGTCAACATGTTATAGGTCAAAAAGGTGTTTGTAAAGTTAGACCTTTTGAATTGATTCCAAAATTAACGAATACAGTGATTACAACACTTGTTTCTCACATACTTCCAAAATACATGCAACATTTTCAATTATTAATATTCTTTTCTGAAAGGGGAAAGCATTTTTGTCATTTTAGAATTTCCCGGTAAGCTTTTGTCCAGAAATAGGATTTGGGAATCCAAATATATTAATGGAAAACCATATGGTGAGTTTGTATACTGTTCAACTGATAATGAGTGGAACTGAATTTCACAATTGATGTTGGAAACATAATACCTCAGTCCGAGGCCTTTTGATTGAAGAAGATGCGGTTGAATCCAGCTCAGAACTTTCTGCAGCATTCAATTGCTTATAACTATCATTTACACTGCCTGTTGATGATACAACATTTACTGGCATTGCACTTGTAAACCTTTTTATTTTCCTCGTGCCATTTGTACTGTCTTGAGGGACAAAATTTCTCGCCTGAAGACGGCATTTTGTCATGGCAACCAAATCCTCACCAACTGCAGCTCTTGACCCGTTACCAGGTGCTGACCCTGCAATCCTATCAATCATACTCACAACGGAACCAATGTCACCAACTGAAGCACTCAGAGCTTTCGATGACATTGATTTTACCTATAAAGAAATTATTTAAATATGTTAGTCATATAGTGTTACACTATAGAAAAAGTTATCTTACACAAACCCTTAAGAGTCTAGGTGGCAATGTTAATTCATTTACTTAAATATGGGTTAATTTGGATTATGTTTCATCTCAAATGAATCAAATAAGAAACTTTAGTTTAGAGAAAATAGGTACATACAGCCTTTTTTTATCTTTTTATTCGAAACATTATTATTATTATTAAAATCGTAATAATACTATTCCTGAAATCATGAGTAACTTGTTAATTATTTATAAAGGGTAACGGTCACCAAACTATGACAAAGTTTTATAACTGTTTCATTAAGGTAACCCAAGTTTTATACTGTTCTATACCGGTTAAATCATGTGACAAATCACAATTATGTGACTTGGTTACAATTTAGTATTTTATTTTTTAAATTTTCACGGAATCCAGTTACTTAAGTTTGAACTTGATAAAAGAAGTTACTAAACATTAACAAATTTTCATTACTATTTCATTTAGATCGCTTAGTTAAACCAGTTATGAAAATTTTCACAACGGAACAATATAGAACTTGACCGACCTAATTAACTATTGGGTATTATCTTCCCATTTATATATCATTTCGGAAAAAGGACTAGAAATTGTACACAGGTCAACCCTATGCAAGCCGACCTGTTCTGTTCTGTGCTAAAACATGACCTGTTCAAACAAGGGCCTGTTTTAACTTATAACCCAGCACCAACCTGCCCATCTTTCCACCTCTACTAATGGATGTATATTTATATGAACCATGAAACTTCTAAACTGACCACTTTGAGTAGGCGTTCTAGAGGCTGCTCTGCAACAGATTTTCCAGATCTGATTAATGCAACAGCACCATGGTTTCCATCTGGATTAATGAACTCTGCAAGTAAAGGTGAAGCTGATATTCCGGGTGTGCCAATAGCAAGAGATTGAGTAGGTAAGATTGCTGAAGATGGTTGTTGATGTCCAACATTCCCAACATTAGATAATGATGGAACACCATTTACTAACTCCCCTGGGATAGGAGATGCAGCGGAGTTTGAAGGAGAAGGTGCAGTAAATGGTGAGTTGGCAGATTTGAACATGTTTGACTGGTCAATCTGAGGAGATGCATGCTGTGACATTTGTGGAGATGCAGATGACAGTTGAGGTGAAAATGGACCCCCTTGTTTTACTTGCTGGTGATAAGCAGAACGTTGGCTGGCAGCTGCCGCTGCATGCTGCTGCTGAAAAGCACCTGATTTCACACTCATCTGTTGTCTAATTTTTATGTGACTGCCATCATTGATCTGATGAAGCTGAGATAACTGGTTTCCTTGCATCTGTCCACTTGGTTGCAGCTGCTTTGTTTGTTGGTGAAATTGCTGCTGTTGCATAAGTTGCTGTTTATGCATAAATTGTTGCTGCATTTGGCGCTGTCGAAATTGCTTCAGTTGCTGGCTTTGAAGCAACTGTTCCTGTTTAATATGTTGATGCTGAAGCATATTGGAGTTTGCCTGTTGTGACATTGGGTTTATGTTTATTTGTTGGGACCCACCCACTGTATTTTGGTGTAGAGAACCACTAGAGACTTTCTGTAAAGAGTTCATACTGTTATTTTGACCTGGGTCAATAATAGAACTGGCCTGTATGGAGTTCAACATGTTCTGTTGAACATTCAAACCACTGGACATAGAAGGGACAGTACTTTGGTGCAAATTTCCCATATTATGTAAATTCATCTGAGTTTCATGCGATTGAACTTGTGTCAATGGAGAGTGTGTTTGTTGTGATTGCTGCATAGGTTGCATGTGTGGTGGCAGAAGTGCTTGAGCTTGCTGCTGTGGGCCCACCGGTTTCCGCCTTGAGTTGATGAGATGAATAATATGCTTCTCATACGCACCCAGCTTGTCTTTATAATTAGCCAGATTACCATGCTTAGGGGTCTGTAAAAATTGTATGTAACGCTCCAACATACTTTTAAATACTTTCAGCTTCTCAAGTTGCTCGTTTTTTGGTTGTTGAGGAAGAGAATCATACTGTGCAGCAAAAAAAACATCAAATCAAGTAATAGAAGATTCCCTTTGGTGGTATGTTTTCTTAAGATAACATATTCTCTTTAAAATGATTCAACGTGCTTTTAAAATGAATATAAAGATCCCTATTTTAATAAGAGCCACTAACTTACCTGCTGCAGTTTGCCAAGAATTTTCTGGTGCATGTCATTCAGATCTAACAGATAGAGGTCTTTCATTGCTTTTATCTGTAATCATAAGAAAAACAATTCAGGTCCTACATTCTATCTCGAGAAGAGATTTAGATCCCCACTAACAAGTCACTGAAGAAAGCATAAAATACATGATTACGCTTTGGTTGCTTTTCATCCTAAGCCATAACAACAACTCTATTCAAAATAAAACAATATTAATCGCCAAAACCTAGCATAAACAAAACTATGGCAGCTTGATTAATAAATTATCATCAATATTGACTTTTTTGCTCAGATAAATTATCTGAAACCAGTGTGGAAATGAGAAAACTAAACTTTGGTTATAAAATAATCATGAAAATTTCGCTCAACTCAAAGCAAACTGATGTCAGATGCCTCCACAGCTCTAAAGACAAGTAATTTTAAATACCGCACCTTTTGATATACTTCCTCTTGCCAATCTGCACCATTTGGATTGCCTGTCTGAGCTGTTGAATCTAATGATGCTGCAAAAGAGTTAAAGTTGCATTTGTTAGCTCATTATAAATACAGTTTGAATATTTAAAAGATAAAAACCTACTTGATGATGCCTCTGGCATAGCTCTCTGTTGTTGAAATAGCTGCTTTTGCGGATCAATCACATTTTGCTGTTGAAAAACACCTGAAGTTGGAAGTCGTTGCATATCGCGTTGCAGCAGATTTGGCTGTTGTTGCATACCCACCTGCTGTTGAAACTGTGTTGGTGATTGTTGAACTTGTTTTGGCAACAAAGTTGCTGAACTCTGCTGATTCTGTTGCTGCATTGGCATACTAGACTGTAGCATCTGTTGCACTGGATGTTGATTGGTCTGCATGTTGGAGTTATCAGATTGATTTCCAAGCAACTGCTGCTGGCCAGATTGTTGTTGCATGCTAGAAAGATTGTTATGTTGACCAATTAACTGTTGTTGCGGCTGCTGTACACTTGAAAGCTTATTTTGCTGGCCAATCAACCTTTGCTGTTGTTGCTGCATGTCAGAGTAGTTATTTTGTTGTCCTATGAGCTGGTTTTGTTGCATGTTTATAGCATTTGCCTGTTGCCCCATTGAGTTCTGCTGTGTTGGTTGTACTAGTTGCTGTTGTTGTCTTAGAACCGATTGTTGATGGTTCATCAATGGTTGTGATGACTGTGGTACAACAGGCTGTTGATTTTGTACAACTGAAGAGAGAGAAGATGTCTGCATCGTTGTCGGTTGCATAACAGACTGTTGAGACAGTTGTAGATGACCTGGCTGTAACAGATTCTGCTGCTGTTGTTGTTGCTGAATGTGTGATTGCACTGAGGGCTGCTGGAGTTTCTGCTTTGCAAGTTGATGCAATTGCTGCTGATAAAGATATTGTGAATTTTGAGTTTGTAGTTGTTGCTGTTGTTGCTGTTGGGGAGCAAGTTGTTGTCTTCCTTGTATCTGCTGCCTTTGATTTGCAAAGTTACCATGACCCAATGTATTTCCTACGGTATTTTGTTGAACACCAGACATGTTTTGAATGTTCTGCAAGTTTGAACTTTGACCAGCAACATTTGCCATGGTAGAATGCTGTAAACCACTGCCAGGTGGCAATGCAGATGATAAACTAGAAGAGCCTTGCATTCCAGTTGAACCAATGTTACTGTGCATGCTCTGAGACATCATTTGTTGTCCTGATTGAATATTATTAGAAGGCAAAGAAATAGGAAGTTGCTGCCCTTGGTTGTTCACTTGCTGCATCACCTGAGAACCTATCCATTGGATAAAATCAGATAATTTAGTAAAAAAAATAAACAGTCAAAAGAAACTTGTTCCTAGAGAAATCATATTTGTAAGACTTGTGGCATAAAAGTGAATGATTGTACATCATCAAAATACCTGGATCCAAGGGGTTTAGGCTATTAGTGAGAGAGCTTGACTGCATGGCATCTGACATGGGATTTTGTGATCTATTTTCCATAGTCAACATCTTCAAGGATATCCTTCGCAAATAATCAGACTACAGGCCAAATAAATTATAAAATTTAGGTGCCACAATACTTTATGGTATATAAAAAAATCTGTGAGGATTTGCGAAATCATCATCCCACAAAAGCAAAAGGAAGTAACTAGTTAACTACAACATACATACATATATATATGTATGTGTATATATATATTGTGTGTGTGTTCGTGTATGTATGTATGTATGTATGTATGTGTGTGTGTATGTATCAATGTATATGTGTGTGTGTAATAATACATAAAGAACACACCAAACCTGGTCAGTGGCTTCGGTATGAATCTTCTCTTCAAACCTCATAGCTATTTTCTTAAGTTCCTCTAGTCCCTCATTTCGAGAAAATGGTACATGCCTCTTCAAGGTATCCATTCTACACAAGATCAACAAGTGCCAGTCAAAATAATGTGATATAGCAGAAAATTCAGGTAGAGAAAATCTTTCCACAAATTAAAAGAGCGCATAGAACCAGTCACATCAAGCAATGGCACTTAAGTAGATCAGCATAACTAATTCTTAGAGCACAATTTAAAATAAGAAATTATAAGAATTATAAGTATATACATCTTGTTCACAATCCTTTGACGTGAATCCATCCGCAGCTGAGCCCTCCAATCACCAGATTCCATGGAGGGGTCAGCAACAGTGCCACTTGCACCTTGAGTAAGCCCCCAATTACTCGTATCCATCTTCTATTAGATGATTATTTTCAATCCTAATATGACAGTCAAAAAAAAGTTAACAACAAGAAAATAAATAAAGACAAATGTTCCTTCTTTTGCAAAAGTACAATTTACTAATACACAGTCTTAACACATACAGTCAATCAGTCATTCCTTTACTAGAAAACACTGGGACCTATTAATAAAATTTTACTTTACTTGCATGAAACTATTAATTATTAAATTGAAAAATCACTATCATGACAAATTAGTGCAATAACGATACTATGGGTGCAAAAAGTGGTCAGATGTAGCAGTCATAATTTGTGTGTAAGTTAGCAAAATAAGGTGTGTTTACAATATAACAGTCATCAGAATTGACAGGTGAACATACAATTACCTTAGCAAACAAACACGCATGGATGTTCCAAACGTGGCAATCTACAGCTAACTAATGCCTATTTGGTCTATTTGATGAAGCATGACCCCCAAAAAGATTGAATATATAACATGTTACTCACACATGACTTCTTTGCATATACAAGAAACCGCTCCAGTAAACACATTACAATTCAGTTAGAGATTTCCAAAAGACTAGTATCCAAATAACCACGGTTTATCATCTTAGGTTGAAGTTTCAACTATTCCAGTGCTTTCAAATTCCAGCACCACTAAAAAAACACGAAACAAAGTCACTTGGAATCTTGAGAATATGACATCACAATAGAACTCGATCAGCAACCAGTTCGATACATTACTTAGGATTATCAATACTCTTGCGATGCTTCCTTTAGTTGTTTTGTCTATTCAGTGCATAGACAACATAAATAATTAAACATATCACGCATTTACACCTGTGTGTACCACAAACAAGTATTTCTCAAAGTTATCAAGTATCAACACACAAAAACCAGATAACCCCGTACACTTCCATTTCAAATGAATCCTAGCCTTAAAACTTCAGCACACTCACTCATCCCAATCTTCTAACATCTTCAAGTTCAAATTTGAAATTGATTCTAATTGGTAGAGATAAATATCACAGAGTAGATACACAAGTTAACAAGTAGTAAACTGTCATAGTATTGGCATCAGATTGACATCAAAATCAAATCAATTTTGCAATTGAAAACAACACGAAAAACGTATTAACATTCAAACAACTTCAACTATTCTAAGTTTGTTCTATAAACCATCCGTAGCTCCATAACGCCACATTACTACTCAAACAATCGCGTAATTCCAAAACTACAGTATAAACGTATAATAGTATAATTAGCGAATCAGCGATAAAAACGATCGTACAAACAACACAGACGCCTGATTCTCGGAGCTAGGGTTTCGGTAGCCGGAGAAGAAGGAGCAATTTCGCTATCTGAAAACAAAACCACAACAATTCAAAAGTAAACGATCGAGTGTACGGAATTGTTCCAGTTTGCGTGTGATCGGATGCTATGAAGAGTTAAGTAGCGTTACCTTGAGACGATCGCCGGTGCCGGTGCCGGTGCCGGTGCCGGAGACGTGAACGGTGATCTCTACTCCGACGAGACGATGATGATCATTGATCAAGTAAACGATCGGTAGAAGAAATTGGGATTTTGGGATTACTTTTGAGCGAAGGTAAACTTGAGAATATATGTATGAAGCAATATAAAATGAAACTTGTTACAAAGATATTAATTTTTAAATGTTATTATTACTTTTATTGTTAAGGATAGAGAGACTGAAACCGATAAAACTTTTAATTTTGAAAGTTTTTTTATTAAGTATAGTGTGATAAGAACAATTATGATAATTGATAAACAATCATATAAGAGTATTGAGAATGATGTTCTAAACTACATCTAAGATAGATAAAATGGTTGGTGAATTGTACTAGCCATAAAATAAATAATGATATGGTAATTATATGTTCAATAGCAAATAATCAATAAAGAAAACCTATTAAACCACATATAAGTACCTAAACATCTTCTAAGAGGCATATATGCTCATACATATTGCGTAACACTACAGCTAAGACAAACAAAAAAGTAGGAAAAATTAAGGTCCTTGAGACAAAACTAAGGTGGATTTATACACTCTCGAAAAAGATCATAACCCTTATATCACGTCTCCAAGAACTCCTATATCATATCTTAGTAGAGGTACAAGTCTAATAAATCTTGTCTAATTCACTTATCTCTTCTCAGTTTGGGTTTTTTTCTACTCATATCCCTTCCATAGTGTAAGTTATCATGGTTCTTACTAGAGTTATCATCTATCTCCTTTTCACATTTTCAAATCATCTTAATCTTTGTTCGTATATTATATATGAGATACATGCTACCATTGATCTACTAGATAAAAGGGAATGTGACAGTAATAGGAACACTACATGATGAGTAGTACTAATGAAGTGTTGATGAACAATGATAAATGCATCTAGAAAAGGAATGGCGTGATATGATAAACAATAATCATAAGTAATGAATAATGTATTTTATCATGACTAGTAGTGTGAATATAGAACAACAACGTCGTTTGCCTAATGTTTGTTTCGTGTTAGCTTTAATACTTTGTAAAAGTAGTATCTAACTAAATCAGATTCAAACGAAAATAGATCTCTCAAGATATACATAATAAAAACAAGAATCATATAGAAAGCTAAATTAAGCTCGTAAGTTACATATAAATTAATTCTAAAAAACAATATTAATAAGTAGATTTAAAATAACGTATAACTAAAATAACTCAAAATCACATGAAGGTTATAACTATATAAAATTAAAAGATTTTAAAATAGAAGAGTTTTTTTATATTTAGATAGGTTATGGCTAATGCCAATGCACACACACCTGATGATGCATCTATAGCAAAAAATAATGGTGCACTTTGGACTTTGTAGGATTAAGCATGTGTGTGGATGCATCTAGCTATGCATGTTTGCAAGTGTAATTGTCTGTCTCTCACTTAGACACAAGAGTGAGAAATAGTTCTTGGGAAATTTATAACAACTCGTATCACATAGATTGAGTAATAAGAGTTTGAACCATTAATCGGTTTCTACAACCTTGAGAATAGGTAACTAGATGTGTCGCACTGATACCTTAAGGTAAAACACCGTTTACACTAGTAAGGTGACATTTAATGGGTTAAAAGGTAGGATCCACCGAAAACATAGTTCAAACTTGAGTTCTCTACTACAGGAAACTAGATGCTTGCCACTCTGGCATCACCTTAAAGGTTTTAAGTCCTCAAGTTACATGGTATTAATAACTTCCATAATGATCTATGTTAATTTGAGGTTACTAAGTTAGTATATCACTTTAGGCATAGGATGCAATATCCTAGTTCCTATCACTAAGTTGGTGGTTGCACAATTCACTGTTTAAGCTTCAAAAGGAGGACGGTTCACGTTACTTCACATTTCACATCACTGTATTTAAATAATCAAACATGTTACACGAAATAGCAAATTATATTAGGTTTGATATACAAGAGGTTACTAATAAACAACAATTCATCAAGTGCCATTACTCCTAAGAATCATGACTCGTTCATTTAATATTTAGGTAATTTTAATCAAATTATACAATGGGTCAAAACTGGTCATATAACACTAACTTAGGACGGTTTCAATGAATTACTCTTGTAAAACAATCTAATATAGAATGAATCCAAATGGTCACATCACCCATCGACAATATTGTTGCTATTACCTATTAGTTGTTGGCAACAAGATCGTTGTCACCACCACCACCACCGAAAGGATTCTAACCAACTTTTGATGCACTATTGATATAACTAGGAAAATATGAACATGTTATTAAAAGAAACAAAACATACAAAAAACAACAATATACAAAAAAAACATTATATTCTTTATCCAACATCCACATAATCTAACTCTCCCATTAACACTAGTTATATCCCCATTACCTACATACACATTCCCACACACATATCATCACACCCTTCATCAATTCATCCTTCCATGGCTGAAAACAACCATCTACACACCACATTCACCCAAGTCGAAGCAAGCGGCAGAGGTGTTTCGTGGCGGAATCATCAAAACCGCCACGATCCTCCACCACCATAGCCATTGAGTCATGTTTCATGTTGAAGAATGAAGGGAGAGGCAAAGACCTCGGGGATGGAGAATGAAAGAAAGCCGATCCTGCATACGAATCATCACCATTTTCACAATTCGGCTTCACCTTGTGTTCTCTTATGGATATTGAACCATGTTTCTGAATGATCACCGGAGCTATGTTGATGAAGCAATCTAATTGTGGGTGCAACACCTCCACACCCATCGATCGGCTTCCTTGTGAAAAGGAGGTGGGTATGGAGAATGAAAAAAAGATGTTAATGATGAAAAAGTATGAAACTTTGATTGAATTCTTGAACCAGAAGTTAATCAATGGTTTTATGTGAATAAATGCATGCATGAGGAGTGGGTGGTGAAGAGAAAAAGGTGTCTTTGGGTTTAACTAACTTTGGTTTTTGGTGGATGTTATGGTTTGAGTTGAGACAGTTTGGTTTGAATAAAATTTAAATCAAAATGCAAGTAAAAATTGAATTACTAAAAAATATTATTTACTAGATTAGTACAACGATAAGAGCTCTTAATGGTTGTTATGATGGTTTTGAAAATTGGATCGGTCGGTCCGACCGATTAGATCGGGAACCGGACTCCAATCCGGTTTGTTGCTTAAAACCGTTTTAACATTGAACCAACGGTTCAACCGGTCGAACTGACGGTTAGACCGGTCGAACTGACGGTCAGACCGGTCGAACTGACGGTCAGACCGGTTGAACCGGGTTTTTTATATTATTTTTTATTTTTTTTGTAATTTTTACATATATTTATAAAAAATAATTATAATTTATTTCGGTTCTTATATACGATCCGACCGGTTAACCGGTCCGACCAACGGACCAATAAGACGTCCAGTTCACTTTCCGGTGCGGTTTTAAATACATTAGTTGTTATATTAAAGGTTACGTCCACAAAACAGATTTAAATCCTAAAAATTCATACGCGTGTACCTAAGGAGAAAATGCTACAAGCAATTAAATTTCTCCACCACTACGTAACTACGTTATTTGAGGACCATAAAACGTCATCTTTCTAAAAAAAATTTAACGGCGACGAATAATTATTAAATCCGGTCACCCGGGTAAACCCAATTGTAAAATGTCACTCACGCTCGCGAACACAGACAACGTTGGTGACCCGGCTCGCTCACCATTCCAAGAAAAACTCACCACCTAAAGGCCCACTGTGATAAAACCCTTGACCTATTTGAAGCATATTACACCTAGTGAAACTCCAACCCATGACATTCACTTTAAAAAATCATAAAGTGCATTCTTTTAAACCACTTGATCTAAGACTCATTGTAATCTTTTTAAGTTATTAACTATAAAAAAAGGTTAAACCACAAGGTGAAGATATTATTCTTTTGAAACTCTTTTGTTTTGTATTATTATTTAATATATGTGACACGATGGGTAATATTCAAAACATTTATTATGTTTTATGTTTATTTTTCGTTCGGTTTTATTTTTCTATTTTTATTTATTTTTTAATACAAATTTTTCCGATCTTGATGGTCGCCGGTGATAGTGCCAAATTAATGCTACTTGATATAGTATTACACCCTGCCGCAATGTGGGGGCTTAATGTTAGTTTATGCGATTAACTAACCCTTGAGGCCTTGACTTGCACTTCTATATTTTTGAATTATGTAGAATAAATATCATTATAAATTAAATATTATTATATTAAATAATACTAATATATTTTTTAAACACATTTAGTTACTAAACTGGTATCCCATGTATTGATTTATGCAATCGAAATTACTATTGAAGATTTTTTATTGGTGCAACATTATTTGACCCATGTTGTTTGTTGTTTAATATAATCATTTTGAACCACTAGAGTATTCGTAATGGATTCATAAACTCTATAACTCTATATCTGTAATCAAATTTTAAAGAAATTATTAAAATACTTTTCCATTGGATTCACCATCACTAAACTATATCATCAAATTTTAGGGGACTATTATTCATCGTCCATCAAATAATTGTGAGTATATTAAAATGAGAAAAAAAAGCAATTAAATAAATGTTTGAGTAAGAAAAAAACAGAGATAGAAAAGTGAAATGTGAGAGGTTTTTGAAAAATAAGAAACAAATTTTATAGACAGTGATTTTTAGTTAAATTATAATGATAAGATAGTGAATCCATTATAAATGTTTTAAACCATTTGATTATACATGATGAAATAACATAATTATATAATGAATTTAAAAAAAATTGTTTCGTTCTGGTTTGGTATATAATTTAATTTACATTAGAAAAATTACAGACATAACATATGAAGAAATTGGAACTAAACTTCACTTTATTTCTATCAAGAAAACGTGGGATAGAAAATCAAATCTTAGTATTCTAGATCATTTTATATTTTGAAATCTAGAAACCAAACATTCTCTTAGAATTTGGATACATGAACAAGTTAGGTGGAATATCATATATCCATGTAAATTAATTTTGTATTTACAGAAGTCCGTTATATAATCTAAACTAATCTAGATAGAACATGTAAAAGATGAAAATATTATGATTATAAGTTACAAATTATGCCATTATACAATAGCTTTGGATTAATACTAGTAGATAATACTTAACTACCTACCAACTTAACTAGTACTGTATAGTGATTTTAGTACCATTGCTATAATTGATTTTTCTTATGATCAAATAAGAAATTTGAACGTATCTATAAAAGTTAGGATGTATAAAGTACACACATGATCAAAACTAGTCTGATTTCTAATAAAGAAATCTTAACTCTAGTAGTTTAAGGTGGCAAAAGTGCCTAGACAATGGGTGTTTGGGGACAACACCCTTCATAACGAGTCCAAAAGACAACGCCCCTGGTGGCGATCAAGCTTTCGAAATCATTTGATAGATAAATAGTTGTTTTAAAATCACCTGATTGATAAAAAGTTACATAAACTTAACTTCAGTAGTAACTAAAGATCAGTAGCAAAAATGATCTTTGGTTGCAATTGAAAGTTAGTAGCATCTTTGGTCTGGACAAGAAGTATGAGCTTGCAAGAGGAACCATGATCGTTAGTAACATAGTTGATATTGCTTTGTTATTACTTTCAACAACTGATATTCGATGGTAACTTTGTTACTTTTGATGTTATGAAGTCCTGTAGTAACTTAGTTACCAGTAATGAAGTTTATACTAATGTAATTACTAGCAATTGACAGATTTGATCATTATAACCGTCAAATGTTATGAGATTTCATGAGAAATTACGATGTATCAACCCATCTAGATTAATTTTGAGAAAATTTGTACTCGTTCTTGTGAATTAACTTTTGATCTTATCCGATTAATGAAATACTAACGAACCACCTTAATCTAAAAGACATTTCAAAGTTAGAAAGACACAATGTTCTTTAACATAGTACAACATTATATTCTTAAAACATGATTTGAAAAAAAGTTAACATTTTATAAGTTTAGAAAGACATACGAAATCAATCTGAGTTTTTTACTAAACCAACACTAAAAAACACTTTAAATTTCAACTTTAGCATCATTCCCATGACCATAAGTCGCTATCTTGATTTTGTACTTTTGTAGGTAAGGAGGTGTCGAATTAGGAACCACTAGCTCATGAAAGGTGGCTAACAAAACCGTGATAACCGATAAGAGGTGTTGGTAGCACCCATGGTCATCAATCACTTGATTGTCCCTGTGATTAACTCTTTTTCTTATTCAATTATTATTATGGTTTATATATGAAAATATTTAATAATTGTGACATGAAAATATATCAATTTGAGTTAAATAATCAATTTCATTCCACATGCAGATAAAATAATCATGTGAGATTGAATAATATATCTGTTTTGTTGTTTTGTGACTAGATTTGACAAAAGGAAAACTTTTTTTTATTATTTTTTTTATGTACAAGTTTATTTATCTTTTGTTAGATTATTCAAAATATACTTTTGGCAGTTACAACATCTGGTTCCTTATAAGCTGGAATTAATCTTTAAACTTTTGAATAAAAAAATTATTTTTGTTTAACAAAATCGAATCTAACGTAAACATAGGCGCCACTATTTATATAACTCATTTTATTATATTATATATATACACACAATATATATATATGTGTGTTTTTTTATGTTAGGGAAAATTTCTTAAAATATTATTTCTTTAATTTTTTTCTTTTAAATGTCTATCAAATAAATATTCTTTAGAAAGTCTTTACTGGATAAGACGCTAACGGACCAATCAGAATTGAACACGTGCCCAAACAGACGAGCGCCTATAACCAAATATGTGGGAGCTTGTACCCATTAGTCAGACACCTGTTTACATGTAACAATGATGTCAAAGAGACGTTGACGTCTTGTGCGGTAAAACATTTTGAGGGGTATTTGTTTGGAGGGGATACTTAAAGGAAAAATAGATATTTGAGAATTTTCTCTTATTTTAGTATCATATAATTATGATATTTTTTCAAAACTCATATATTGAATCAAATTAGATTTTTATCATTGTCAACTTTTAGTTGCTTGATTAGAGGATATCCCATGCACCATTTTTGTCTCTAGATTGAAGTATGTCGTGTCAAATATTGCATCACTCTTTCTAAAACTTTATTTTCTATCACTAGTTATTTGTGATCATACAATCTTGTTACATTTTTTTCGACAAACGTGACATTTTTAAAGAATATAATGCATTATGCGATATAAGTATGCAATTATACCGTTCACACAGTGTAGTTAATTATCTCACTTTACATGGTGTAGATACATTTCTAACAAATTTATACGGTGTAGTTATGTACCTAGGTTTGAAATGGGCTTTGATTATGCATTAACAATGTGCGATTATAGTAGTAATATTATATGTGTGATAAACATATGTGCATAAGTATCAAGCAAATACCCTTACCATTAAACACACTCATATACATATGCCGCTACTTCCTTGCTTCTTACACTTGTTATGTAATATCTCGTTATCTAAAAAAACCGTATGCAAGATGAATTTATATTTTATGAAATGCTTTGTGGGTGTTCAATAAGCGTATAACTTGTAAAGTATTTGTGTCTATCATCTTATTTTGATTGATGATATGATAAACACACATGTCACATGTATATGGACTTGGGTTATTGAAAGTGTAGACATGGATAATTGTCTTAGGTAATAACTTATTAAGGTGTAGATTAATCATCTTGGGTTATTAATGAGTTAAACATGTGGGTGATTGTCTTTGGTTTATAACTTGTAATTACGTGGGTAAACTAGTATTAAGTCCATCGCGTTGCAACCAGGGACGTAAAATTATGCAAAGTAGCTTCAATGACACGACACCGTTAGTGACCATGAATACAAAAAAAAAAATTATAATTATATGGGTAAATGGTTTGCCTTATCAACATGCTAGACATGTGGGTAATTGTCTTAGGTTAATAATTTAGGATTACGTGAATAGATATTTTACAAATAAAAGTAAGGTGGTGTTTGTTTTTTACCAAAACATCTTCCTCATCTTTTCATATGCGCGCACTCAGACGCGGGAAGAGGTTTTGTGTGCGCAGAGTGTTTGTTTTTTTAAAAAACGTTTCATTAAAAAATGTCTTCCTAAGATCTGTATGGAGAAGATGTGGACCTATGACTTCTGAGATTTTCTAACCTCTTCTCACCTCCCCTACCGGCCGCCCCA
>BJCM01083859.1:0-26512 GCA_018326385.1 Flaveria bidentis
TAATAACAATAACAATAATAATAATAATAATAATAATAATAATAATAATAATAATAATTGTAATAATAATAATAATAATAACAATCATAATAGTAATAATAATAATAATAATAGTAATAATAATAATAATATTAATAGCAATTATAATAATAAAAAAACCGGTTAGTACCCGGTTCTAGACCCGACCCGGTCCGGACCCGACCCTAACCGGATAGGCCGGGTAAGGTTTTACGGGCCACCAACCCGAACCGGGTTCGTACCCCGGTTCATCAATACCCGGGTACCAAAAAACCGGCCGGTCCGTACCCGGTTCCGGGTCTGGCCCAATACCCGGTTTTCCCATCTCTAAACTCACACTCATTATCCGATAGAAAATTGTTGTTCAACAGGCCCAATGAGTCCTAAAAGTCTGAAACAATATATGGTTTTGTTTTAATGGTCTGATTTGTTTCAGGCCCATATTATAGCATATTGGGCTAATGTTTTATAATTACAAAATGAATTAATAAACTCGATTCCTCTAAAATTCTCTTTCGGTTTTAGTTATAGGAAATAAATTTTGGGGGAATGGTCTAATTAACATTAGTAAGTGAGAAATGATTAATTTCTTAACTTTACTCTTTTATAATACAAAGCTACCAATTTCAAATAAAAGACACTATTATTAATGAATGGCAAGTGCTAAATACATGTGTAAATTGTATATTTTTGGAGTTCTTTTTTATTTGAGATACCCAACAAACAACTCAATACAAGGTGGTCAATTTTGATTACCATTCACAACATGTTCCTCAACATTGTGACTAGCGATTCGCTATTAAGATTTAAGCTAATCATAACTTTCACAAGGATTGATCAGGTTTTATCAGTAAGAGGTAGATCGAGAGATCACCAAGGGAAATGAATTTGAATAATTTCTGTCTTGGATGAAGGTGAGCTATATAACAATTCAAGTGTTTGCTTATAGTTCTCCCTATGATATATCTCATCGTACTGAATACATGTAACGATATTCTATGAATATGTACGGAGCCCATAAAGGATAAATCTGAAACTTTATAAAAAACATATATAGCTCTGATTGTGTAACTAACTAACTATATAAGATTATGCTAACAACCTGACATGGCTACTAATATACTTTAAGACACAAAAGAATTGTCAAACAAGCAGATAAAAATCCTTTGGTTAAAGATCAATCATCTGAATAAAAATAGACACATCTGGAAAACATCATGTCATGATATAAATAAAAATATAAAATGCAAGTCAATCATAAGATGTTTTGTGCATTAAGGAAACATTGGATTGATCATTAAGGAAGTCAATCCAGTATTGTCACACCATAGTACAGATAGAGAAGGGAGAACAATGTGTAGCTCTTGTAAGACGATTGTAATCCAATGAAGCTCGACAATAGTATGAGCAAGCGTATGAGACCCAACCTTAGTGTTAGAACGAGCAACGCTTTGTTGCTTCTTGGAACTCCAACTGATTAGGTTGGGTAAAAACACAATAGCGTGTGGTAGATAGACGATCATTTAAACACTTAACCCAACCAGCATCAAATTAAATATGCATAGTAATAAAAAAAGTATTATATTGTTGTGACATTTAAGTTAAAAGTTTCATCAAATAGATTTCACCTATCGATTTCTCCTTCCCCTCTCCCCCACATTGAATGTAATCAACCTTCATGTCGACCACAAATTAAAAAGTGCATGTCTAGAAAGGATAAGACTCTAAAGTAATTCAACTTTATAATTAAATTGAAGGGACACATAGAAATGAGGAAAAAAAACGAAAATAGTGAATAGAGATTTGACAGCATTTTCTGTTTCTTGAATTGGAAACTTAGTGAACAAGGAATTGAAGATGTTGAAATTCTTAAGATCATTGGTGTATACAAATCCAATAGACGTACGGTATTGGATGGAATGGTGAATACAAATAGGTCTGCAAATGAACTGAACGTTCAGCTAACAATTTGTGAACCGTTTGGGGGGAAGCTCGTTATGTTCGTTTGTTTAGTAAATGAACGAACACGAACAAGAAAATCCCGTTCGTTTAGTTAAACGAACGAACATGAACCCAAGCCGCGTTCGTTTATGTTCGTTAATGTTTGTTCGTGAATGTTCGATAATATGTTCGTTAATGTATTCGTTTATATTCTTAAATTTGTTGTGTTAGTTATTTTTATGACTATTATATCAGGTATTTTTTGATATTTATGTTAACTACTTATTTATTTTTATTAAATTTGTGCAATATAAAAATGTAAATTTTATTCAAAAATAAATCTATAATTATTTGTATTCATTTGTGTTTATAAGCTTCTTTGTATTCATCATGTTCATGAACTGTTGTTTGTGTTCGTTTGCTTTTATTTGTGTTCATTTGCGTTCGATGAGTATTCGTGAACAATTCATGTACATATTTATTTTCTTAATAAACGAAGACGAAAAAAAATCTCGTTCGGTAAGTGTTCGTGAACAGTTCATAAACAAGTTTATTTATTAACGGATTATCTTATTATTTACAAATATATACAATCAGGTATCTTATTGCTACTCTTTTAGTTAAGAAATTGCATCAGTTAGTCATAGGATAAAAATAAATGGACGATCTACATGTTTTTATATTCTCTATTTATGTTAAATATTATAATATTATAAATATAAAATAGAGCAAATTGCATAAATGGTTCATGTGTTTTGACCATATTGTATGTTTGGTCTTTAAGCTTTAAAAATTGTAAAGTTAGTTTAAACTTTTCTGTAATCATTACAAGTTTGGTCTTTAAATATTAAAAATCGTAAAGTTAGTCCAAACTATTATGTGATCAATTCTTTTGGTCCTTAAAGTTAAGTTAAAAGTTAGTATAAACTTTATAAAACACATAAAAACCTAATGAATTTAATATTAAGGACCAAACTTGCAATGAATATACAAAATTTTAAACAAACTTTGTATTTTTTTAAGTTTGAGTATCAAACCGCAATATAGTTAAATCATATGAACCATGCATACAATTTTAAGTTATATATGTATATACATACATATATAGTACCTTCTTATTTTAGCCTACAATAAGGCATTGTCAAGAATTATGAGATTATTCTGGATCAATAGACAAACTGAAAATAATGATTTAGCATATATCATATATTAAATTAAATATTATTAGTTTGGGGCATGTTTGCACTCTTCAGTCTTCACGTCTTCCTAAATTAGCTTACATTATTGTTGACATAATGGAGAATTATGGGAAATTATTTTGGATCAACACATAAAATAACAACTAAAGAAATAATTTAGTATAATCTTAAATTAAATATAAAAAATTTAAATTGATAAAAACATTATACATATGAAATATTATAAGTTTGAGGCGTGTTTGATGATTGTTGTTTGCATTCTCCACGCCTTCTCAATGTAGCTTACATACATAATCAATAATTATGTGATATTTTAAATCAATGGGTAAATAATTTCATATTTTATTTATTTAAATTTTTTGTAGTTATCATTATGATAAGATGAGCTAATAAGCCAATTTCAACAAGAAAACAATATAATTTTCGTAATACCTCAAATGATATATAATATTACAAACTACAAATTAACTTTTTTTTTCATCTGTATGATTTCTATGATTGGAATCTTGAGTGGTTTTATGTGTTCAATCTTTTCTTATAGTCGTAATTATGATTGGAATTCGCGGTAGTGTTTTTTGTTTAGTCTTTTTAATGTCTTTTGGTTTAATGGTCATGGCCAGTTGTAGTATCAATACCAAAAGAAAATATTAGAATCCGCTAGAGGATAATATAAGGATACATCTACGTATGAAATCACTTAAACATTTATATGTAGTTTTCAATGATGATACCCCTCTCTCTCATCACATTTTCATGTCATTGTTGATGGTCCTTTTGTTGTTCAACTGATAAATAGCTTAGTGAATGTTCAACCATTGATAACCTTATTCATTTATATCCTTCTTAAATTAAGATGTTGTTTTAATTAAAATTATAAGATCGAAATAAAAAACTTACGATATATTTTCTCTTAAGGGGATCGAGGTCGTGTGGCAACACCACGGCTAGTCCCCCCACGCCACAACTTTTGGTCACTGCACGAGGGTACACGCCGAGCCACATCACCTCTCACGTCACTTTTTGACCAACGGTGACGGTGGTGCACTGGTGAAGAGAGGGTGAACGGCGGTGTGTGTAATTTTTTAAATGTGCAAAAAAATATATTTTTGTGGTGTGGTGGGAGTGCCTCCTAAAATTAATATGGTGTGGCGTGATATGATATAACATTATTTGATTGGCGAGTATGTGATGTAATATAATATGATTGGTACGGACACCCTAAGACCCTTATATTTTTTTTAACTACAATCCTTTATGTATATTTCTTAAGAATTGTAATAACTATGAACTTAGAATCTCCAATAAGATTTTGGTTATGTGGTTGGTGATAGAGGAAAAAGTAAACATTGTCGTGGTCAACATTTAATTAAAATACATTTAGGCCGTGCATTTTCACTTTTAGCCTTCATCCACAGCCCACCATTTGATGAGTGCACCCAAAAAGTAACCTTTTAGACACCAAAGGGATGGTCAAACTTACATTATTCTAATACGGTAATAAAAGTTAGATTTATGGCTAATATTAGTTTTTAATTATAGCATAATTCATTAATTTGTATTTAGATGTATCCTATATTAGAAACGAACGCTAAAATTATCAATTTCTGATGTGAGATCAAAGATCAAGATCACTGGATACTAATCAGGGTGTAATTTTTTTTTTTTATCATTCTTGAGTTCTGTTTGTTTAACTTAAAATAGTTAGAACTTGACTTGAGCTTTATTAGTTTATTATCATACATCATTTAATTATTTTTATACATGTATAACTATGTGGCTTTTTTGTCGTGTTTAAGTCATCAATAAAATAAAAACATAATAAGCATGGCATATGTGTGATTTTCATATATGTCCCTCTAAGTTTATAAAATTATATATTTTCTCGTACCAAGCATTGTAAGTTTTGATTTGAAAACTTATGTTTTAAAAATTATACAATTATATAAGTTTAGAGAAGAATATATATGCAATTCTTCCTACTTTGAAACAATAATATATACCATAAGTGTAGGTGTTATTTTTTCCTCATGTATCTTTTTACTGCATGGTTTATATCCCGCCAACTAGAAATCAGATTTGTATCGAATGGAATGTACACTCTACATTTTTTAACTCGTAACGAAAATTTTTCGGATTATTAATTGTTTCATTATAAATAAATCTCAGTTATGATAGTAAAATAACACGCTTGACTATGCCACTTGCTGTATCGGTACATTTTAGCCATCGATGAAATATTAATTAATTAATACAAATAAATTTTTTTTGTGGACATTAAGACATCCAAGTGCCTTTGCAACATGCATGCCATTCGACTAGAGGACTTTATTGCCTTATTGGTTCGCTTTGCGTCTACAAATCTCTTAAATAAATACAATAAATAAATTTAGTATGAGATCATCTTTTTTATATATTCAAAGAAATGACAAACTTATTGTCGTTTACAAGCCTGTTTGGTGTGAAATGTAGTGTTTTGCTTAGGTGTCGTTTATTTAAGATTATCATGCTATTTATTCTTTATACTTTGTCCAATTTTCTGTTAGTCGTCATTTACAAAATTTTCGGTTGTTTCACTTTCATCCAAGAAAAGAAAAAGAAATGACAAGTTATTGTTCGGTGAAATCATTTAAGAATTTGATATTTATTGATGATGTTACTAGTATAAATAAAGGATGATTTTGTAAAATAATAATTAACTTTTATATCTGTTCTAATTAAGTCACTCATAATTTTTTTTTGTTTTAATTAGTTTACTCATAAATTTTTTTGTCTCAATCAGTTTACTCACAAATTTCTTTCACCGCGAAAGGAGGCTTCATGGTTTATTGACTATAAGGGGGCGATATATATAAAAAGGCTTTTGCAATCTGAGGGTCTTCTTTGGATGAAATTAAGCATGCAGTGTGGAAATGTGATAGCGAGAAGACGTCAAACCTGATGGATTAACTTTCAAATCGATCAAATCTTATTCGAACATGTTTGAAAATGACTTAAAAGATATTATAGATCTCTTTCACAAAGTAGGTATTGTTAACTTCGGGTGCAATTCATTACTTGTTACACTAATTCCTACAAGTTTGATACTATATCTTTATCAGAATACCATCATATTGCTATAACTATTGTAATCTCTAAGGTCCTTTTCAAGATCCTTACTAAAGATGGTCACTTTCTCTATAATTGTGACTTGTGAGACCTATTATGCTTTCATGGCAATTAGGAATATCTTAGAGGGACCTTTAATCATTAACGAACTTGTTTCTTGATTAAAGAAGTCGAAAACAATAGTGACGCTCTTTAAGTCAACTTTGAGATAGCCTTTACCTTTTTGAATCGGGACTTCGTAGATGATGTTATTCTACACATGAGTGTTCCCTCGCGTTGGAATAATTGGATCCCTAATCGTCTTCCTCGACATTACTTTAATTTTAGTAATGGCTCTCCGACTAAAGAATTTTGCAACATGAAAGGGGTTAGAATACACCTTTGTTATACATACAATAGCTGTTTGAAAGAATATATGCATAGAGTCTTGTAAATTTGAGGTTAAAAGGTTGTAAGCAAATAAATAATTGTTGCATAAACTTCCAAAAGCATAGAGTTAAAATACACATAATAAAATAGCAATATACCTACTTTTTACATATACTATGCTATTAGTCTGTTTATATAATTTAAATATCATAATTCATCTAATAATTGGGTTACTTTATTTTGTACTCTTAATTAGTTTTAAAAAGTTTTTATTAACTTGATTAAATATAAACAAAATAAGTACGCAAGAATATTTGTCTTGAATGCTTATGACACATGCTCTATAGTATTATACTATTAGTAACACAACTCATTCTTGTTATTTCTCACATGGAGTCTTGCAAAACAACAATTATACACTCTTTGTCTATTGAAGTGTCGGACGTAATTTATTTTAATTATTACATTATATTATATTCCTACTATTATTACCGCTAATACACATGAGACAAATCCTGCATCATTTGTTTATATGAGAGATATTGGGACGTAATTAAGAATGTCCAAACATGTATACATAAATCACAAATGTGTATTGGACACGTTAGTTATGAATAAAATGAGAACTTTATAATTTGTTATGTTTGGGTGAACGCAGCTCATAAGATTGTGTGTTTGGGTTGTAGGAAGTTATGATGCATGAACTCTTAGGAAGTTTCAACTCGTGTAACCAAACACAAAATCTTACATTTGGCTTGAATAAGACATACAATATTGATATGACACAATAAACATTTTTTCGTTCATGTTGTATTTCATTGTAAATGATTAATAATGATATGGTTATTCTATCTACGTTTCAGTATAAAAATAATTTAAAACGGAATTATACGTTGTAATGTACAGGTTATCAACGCAAACATACAACAACTCAAAGTTAATTCAAAGTTTTAATTTTTTTTATTTTTCTATAGTTTATCTTTTCTCCAACTTCTAAAAATTTGATTTCTATAAAATCCAAATTTGTAAATGCTTATCATTGTTAACATTAGTTTATTTAAGTATTTGTTTCCGGAATGAGACATGTCTATTTTTTTATCTATTTGTTAACATCATCTATTTTAGACGAAGTTAAAAATATTATCAATAACATTGACGCAACACATGAGTTTGTGGAGGTTTGTGTGAGTTCGCGACAACATTTTGATACCCCAACATGGGTCTTAATAAAAGTTATTATTATTTATATAAAATGTTCGGTTAAATTCATTTTTGTTTCTTAATATTTGACAAAAATAGTTATTCTCTTTCAATACACAAACTTCAATAATTTACCTACATAAGTTTTATCAGTGTCAATTTAAGTTCAAACATTTCATCAGTTGTATTATTTTTCGACTCAACCTACCCTAAAATAGTGAAATGATAATTTTTAAACTGTAATTAAAACAAGTAATAAAATTTTAACCTGAAATTGATGTTGTCAAAATTCAGATAATAATTCATACTTCTTTTTCCTAATTTCAGAAGCAAGATTAAATTTAAATATAAAATGTTTAAATGACGACAAAGAGTTAAAAGCTATGACTCGGAGCCCAACAAACATGAACATGCATACAAATTGCACCAGAAGGAAGAAGGGCATATCTTCAAGTTAACCATCTAAAACAAACACAAACTTAAATAAATTAATACTTGAAAAGAGGCTAATCATAGTTCAAAACATAATTTTATTTACATCTACACATCATGCATTATTTAAAATACAAATCAAAATTTCTATTATGTTCCCACCCAATAAAACATACTATTCTTTTTTATACAAAAGAAAATAATACAAGTTTTTTTCGCCATTTAGTCGTTACTTGGCTTAACTTTGGCTTCAACGTTAATGCATATTGACGACTACTGAGATGATGAAGAATATGTCGAAGCATGCTTTAGGTTTGAAAACTGTTGTTGGAGACGAATGTGTATTATGAAATAACACATGCATTTGGGTTCTCCTCAATGCTGTGGTTACGCGCTTGATAGTTATGTTGATACATTGGATATGATTGGTATGGTTGATATTGTTGATAGTTATAATAGGGGTTAATAGGTTGGTAATACGGTGGTCTGTATGGCATAAACATCCCGGGTGTTGGTTGTGGTAGTAAAACCTTCTTCTTCTCTTCTTCTTTATCGCCTTCTTTTTTCTTCGCTTCTTCCTTTGGAGCATCTTCTTTCTTACCATCTTCCTTCTTTGCCTCGCCTTTCTTACCTTCTTCTTTGGCGTCATCTTTCTTACCCTCGTCCTTCTTTGCCTCATCTTTCTTACCGTCTTCCTTCTTTTCCTCTTTCTTCTCTGCAGGGCCAACTGATATTATATTAGTAGGCCAGAACTTGCGCAATTTGCTAACAACATTGATTGGATCAACGCTTCCCACCACTATTAACGTCTTATCCTTCATGTTCATGTTGATTGAATCAATACCTATAAATACATAACTAGTTAGCCGTATCTAACTTTTTGTTAACTACTAACATGTGTATATTATAACAAATTGTTTATAGAATTGGCTTAACATCTTACTACGTATGTACAAAGTCATTTCATGCGATCTTTTATCATTATAAACAAAGGAAAAAAAAATTATACTCATTTCAAGAAAACAATTAATACATAATTCATCTACTAGAAACGGAATCCATTGCTGTTCATAAGTCACTATTATTATTGTGAATAAAGTTTCACATCATGATCGACAATATTTTTAAAATATATATAAAAGCATAAGTGTCAAATTACAATAGATTCTCAACTCTTATGAGTCATGAGACAGCCCTCGCCCACCCACCGCCATTAAAATAGAGGCCAAAAGAGAATGCCAAATAGGCAAATAGGATCAATGAGCAAAAATAATAATACCAATGATATTGATATTATTAAATTAGTCATAAAACAAATGTGATATATTATTCAACAATATTTAATACAAGCTAATGATAATGTTGTTAATAACCACTTCAAAATATAGGCCACGTTAATTTTGTAAACAAGTCCTTGATTTTGTCTCATCATAATCATTTCAAATATATTCATTGTTAACAAAACTGAACTTAATGATAGATCTCATGGATATAAACTATTGAAAAATAAATTTAATTCAAAATAGTATTTCAAAAAAAAGGAATGAAATTTATAATGAATCTTCTAGATAAAATAGTATTATAAGGTGGTTGTATATATCATTAGTCCTTTTTGTTATGTTTTTGTCTAGACAAATATGTTCACTGACGTAAAATTAAGTATACAATTTTAGATTAAACGTCCTTTTTACAACCTCTTCTGAAATTATTACCAATAGTTTGCTATGAATGAAATTCCGTCACGTATTTTATTTGTTTATCCTACTTACTGTAATACTAAAAATAAAGTGACAAGAGTAAAATTAAAGATAGAGAAAAGAAGAAAAAAAAATATGAAATATTAAAATGATGAATCATAAGAATTTCTTGTCAGGGCCTTCTCTAGTTCTCTATTTGCTTTTTGGAAAATTAATGTTTCAATAGTGGTTGTACAACTGGTTCTGCATAATGTACAACTGTTGCTGGGAATGAGACATAAGATCAAGAAATGACAAGTCCATGTGGAGTAAAGAAAAAGAAATTCAATTATATTTTTAGAAACTTAACTTTTTTATGAATTCAACCAAAAACAAATCCACTGTGTTGTACAACAGATTGTTTTTGACTTTCAAGAGTCAAACCTATGACCTTACTAATCAAAAAATTAACAAGATTTCATGTTGCAAATAGCAAACCATTGAAAACCCACCTTATATATTAAACCAAGTATCATCATACAAAAAATTATTGAAAAAAACTAGCGAAATGAAGTTGATATTTAAATTCAAGAATTATTTAGTTTGAATAAAGAAAAGCTAATGAGTATGGTTAATTGGTTTACCTGAGAGAGCAGATACAATCTTCAATGCTTTTCTCTTTTCTTTATTGTCATGTAATTCCAATTTCAATATGAACTTCTGAAATTCGAATCCACAAAACCAATAAGAACTACAAACTCATAAGATTATTTTTACATTGATTATCTAAAGATCAATTCAAAAGTATTCTCAAAAGTTCATGATCACATAATTGGAATTTCAATTAATCTTTAAAATAAGAAAAACCCATGAAGAATCTGAGCTGCAATCAAACCATAAGCAAGTAAATGAAAACAGAACAAAACAGAGTTGCTTTCAAAGTTTTCTGAAAACAGATCAGAAGTTGTTTTCAAGAATCTGGATTTGAAAACAGAAGAAAATGAAAGTATGAACAAATTATGAAGAATGAATGGAATGGTACCTTCATTTGGGTCTCAAAACAACACAAAAGTTGATTGTGTGTGAGAGGGAGGAGGTGGAAGTGGAGAAGGAGGTGGAATTGAATAATGATTCGTTGAAAAGGGAAGAAGATTTATGGGCACAAGAATGAGAAATTCGAATCCAAACAAGTATTTGCAGACGAGGAAAGAGAATGTGTAAAACATTTTATATCTCATTATATAATAAGATTGATAAATAATAATAAGAGTAAAACTAGTGTTAATCTTCTGCGTTGCTATGGAGATTTAAAATAATATCAAATAGCACCAATAGCAAACTACTATTAGCGATCACCAATATAAAAAAAACTAATATAAAAAACGAATAAAACAAAACATATCTTGGACCGAAACCTAACTCTAAGGATACGTCACATTTGGACGAAACGTAAAACACATAAATCAATAAGTAAGTCGATCTTGGACTAGCACGTTGTGCCGGGGTCGTTAAGCGGAAAAATATAAGCGTAAAAATGTTGACCACACACGCACGCTGCAGCGTGTTAACTCGAAAATGTATACCGAAACGTAAAACGAATTTTTTAACATGAAAAGCATAGGGACCAAAGTTAAAAGTAAAAAAAATGTTTGGACTATATTATAAAAGATTCTAAAGTATTAGGTTAAAATAAAAAAGTTAAACATTAAAAAAATAAGAAAAAAGATAGATACAACCCTTAAAACATATTGTACAACCAATAATGCATACGAAAATTTGTAATTAGCATATACTAGTATTAAACAAGGGAAAAAGGTGTACCAACATTGAATAATACTCTCAAAATTTAGAACAAAATGTAAAACACAAATTTGTAAAAGATTAAAAGTATAGTGGAACAAAGTTATGTAAAAAGTTGTAGGCGTTAAATTCTTTAAAATATAAAATATTGAGATTAAAATAAAAATTTTTAAAAAGTTTAAATGGTTTTACTATGTGCATAAATATTTATTCATATATGTTGGTAATTAAAATATACATAATATATAAATTAGTTTGAAAAGTTGACCCAACACTTCGGATTTAATTGACCAAATGAGAATTGAGCGTACAACTTTTGAAAACCAATGTACAACATAATGCATAAATCAGATTGATAATTAATATTATATTAACTAGTATTAAGCCTACCGCGTTGCAATGAAAGACGTAAAACCATGTCAAGTAGCACCAATGACACACCACCGTCAATGTCCACCAACACGAAAAGGGCTCATATTAAAAAGGAAATAGAAAAAGAAAAAATAATAAAAATCGAATGAAAGGACCGAAACGTAAAAAAAAATGTAAAATATGAAAAGTATAGTCGATCAAAGTTGAAAACAAAAAAATATTGGGGTTAAATTATAAAAGATGTAAATGTATTTTGTTAAAATAAAAAGGATAAAGATTAAGAAGAAAGAAAAAATATGAGTACAACCATTATAGCACATAATACAACTATTAGGGTTAAATTGTAAGGGTAAAAATGTTAAATCACATAATTGTGTTGTAGTGTGGTACTCGCAAAATTTAGACGGAAAAATAAAACAAAAAAATTGTATAATACGAAAAGTATGGGGGATCAAAGATAAAAATAAGAAAATATTAGGGTTAAATTGTAAAAGATGTAAAAATAGTAATTTAAAAAAAGTTAGAGTTAAAAAAAAGACAAATATGAATACAACCCACTAAACATATAATACTACCCACTAAACATCCTAAATTTGATAATTATTATTATATAAATATAATTATTTTTTTAGCTGCTCACTAGTCATATATTCATTAGAGTTTGCTGTTATTAGTTTTTAATAATAATTTTTTTTTACTTATTAAAAGATGATATATACCGTTAATTTGACTATCTACACTTCTTGTTTATATTTTTATTTTCAAATACAATCTCACTAGCATATAATCATAGAATTACACATGAATTTACTCGTAAAGAATTGGAAACATATTTTATTTTATGAGTTAAATTGAGTGAAGATTAAGCGTTAATTTATGAATGTAATACAAGGGGGATTGCTATCGAGCTTAATATAGAAAACTATGAATATCAATAGTTAAATTAGTATTATAACTTATTATTAGCTAATTTATAATTCAGATAATTAAAATTCAATCTATCTTGTAATATTTTAACGTTTGTTTATTTTGAAGGAGTTAACTTGACTTTTATAATTATATAGCTTGTTAAAATTCTATTTCGTGGCATTTATTTATTTTATACATAAATATATACAAATTTAATTACCTTTTTAGTATTTATTAGTATTAATTAAAGGGCAATTAGTAGCTTTTATTTTATTCTTTTAACAAAGAATGTATTATATATAAATATAATCACAGCTATCAAGTGACTAGAGACTTGCATGACAAACAATTACCAACAATATAATGACCAAAGTTACATATGAAAATTGATAATACACACCACTTAGTTGAGTGGATCTTTACCCAATTTTTGTTCCATCTATAGTTCTATACTAGCTCTCTTTGATGTCATCTTGAACAATCACCGTTTTTTGTTGGTAGGATATTTGTTGCTTGTTTCGTGCCTTCCATAATAACCAACAAGCTGTAAAAAAGATCGTATGTAGATTTATTTATTTATTTTGTGGTATGGTGAACCACGAATACCTTTAGCGTTTTCAACACTTCTTTAGTGTCACAGTTTTGATGTGGAAATTTTGCCCCAACCGAACACCTTTGCCCAAGGATTATGCGATCAAGCATAACATAACAAGATGATCGACTGATTCTCTTCTCACTCTGATTAGGCATGATTAAGGTTGTCTTAATAGCAAAAAAATTTTTTGATCAATCGAGTTACACATTGTACATTGTTGTATCCCCGAGCCCTTATCTTTATCTTTTGTGATTTGCACATCTTCAAGTAGATGACTACACCAGTGCAACTCCAAAGCTTTGGTTCACACGACTAGTTTTCTCTCTTTTTTTGTCATCTTATATGCGAGCTTGTATTTTTTATCTTGTTCAAATGTAAACAAAAGAGGATAAAGGTCAACAATGTTCCATTTTGTAGCCAATTGTTGAACCATATATTGATATTTGCTACATGCCCACGGTACGCATACACATACAATGTAATTAGACGCTTTTGTGAAAAAACTCATATGTCAAATTAGGTGGGCCAATTTTATTAAGTTCATTATCTTATATCTGAAAGTTGGTTTGTAAGTATATCCGTTTTCATATTAAACTATAAAGCTAATTTTAAATAAGCTTTAGTTAACTAGTAAATTTATATCAACTTTAATTTTCAATAGAATTGTTAATATATTGACGTTGCTTTATCAAGTTGTGAAGAAAATTAACCTAGTACATGAATGTATTTTCATCCACACAGTTAGGACTCTATTGATATAAGTTTAGAGAATCTGTGTACTTTCTATATCATTAGCTTTTAATTATATAATAATATTAATATTACCTTATCTTTTAAACTATATGTCAGTGAAAGAAAGAATCCGACAAAACTATAATCAAAAGATTTAATTAGAAACTCATCAAAACTAGTAAAATCCGACAATAAACAGTCTTAACCAAAACGTAAGAAAATTGTGTGGTTGGGCAAACTTGCCACCCTAATTTCATTAAATTTTATTTCATTTTTCGTTTTCTTTTGCTTATTTTTGTTAGTGGATTGGTTTATGTATTAATTTAGTTTGATTACGCAATAAACCAACAAACCTCTTGAGTCTTGATATAAAAATATGTTGCGAATAGATGATGACTTCATAAAAGTTTTAAAAATCCTTTTCTTACAAGAATAAATATTTGTATTTTGTCAACCTTATCACCATTCAATATTTCTTGTATGCATCTTTATGATTCTTTAATATAATTAAAGTCATGGATGATTTTATATCATTAGCATGTCTATTTATAGTTGGTGGTAGATATAATAATTGTACATTAAAGAATTTAATGAAACAAATGCATCCAAAATTTAATCTATTGATGCGAAATATATTATATAGACGAATTATATATTTTATATATGCGGGGGAAACACTCTTTGTTTTGGAGTATTACTATATAATTCAGTTTTCCTCAACAAATGAAAAAAGAAATCAAAAAGCATTCATAATTCGCCCCTTATTATAGAAAAAAATATAAACATAATGTTAATTAAATAAATATTGTTTTCAGATGTCACTAAGAGGATAGCTTCGTGATACATGGTGTACTTCCCAACCAACTAGTCGTGGGTTTTGTTAAATGGCAAATGTGCGACTTTATTTCAAAAAATATGTGTTATCTCAATCGTTCTCAGCTAACCGTTTTCCAGCCGGTATCGCATCCCCAACCACCTCAGATAGAAATCCATTGTTGGGAAAAACTTACATCTCAATTCTAAATATTTTGCTCAATATGATACTTGAACCCTTAAATTTTATTTATTTACATGTTATAGGTAACTCAATTTAACCTTTTGGTTAATGATCATTGGTTAGTGGTTGTGGGTTCTATTCGCAACGAAACTTATGAAACTGTTAATATTAACTGAGAGATTGGGCCATCAACGTTCCTAATGAAAATTGAATTGCAGTTGAGACAAATGGGCTGGATGATTAAAACCAAGAAATGGGCTGTGCAGTTCGCTCTTATTGGGCTGGGCCTTCGGACCCAAAGGCCCAAAAGAAGAAAGAAACGAAGGTAATAAAAAGGGAATCTAAGGCAAAATCTTTGGAGATTTTAAAGTGTTTGTGGTTTGGTTTAAAACCGTAAAACATGAAAGCTCGTTATCTATATCATTGTTATTTTTTTTTCTTTTAACTTCTGGTCAGTCGGTTTCAAAATTTTAAATAGTAACGGATGATATTAACCAAAAACTAGTGGTACGACTTAAAACCTCCACATTAGTGTAATTTTAATACGAGCAATGGCTCTGACACAATACTTTTTATAGACAGTATGTACTAGGAGTTTTAACCATCTCATTCCGAAGCAGAAGTCATGGAGAATGTGGAATAGGAAACGCGTGTGGGTATGAACTCCAATATGAGCCCTTGATGTCCGTTTAAATTGTCTATAATGACCGTTTAAATGGCATGAAGTGTGACTTGACGATTACCCAATAAATGTCGAGAATGCCACATCATACTTAGATTAAAACCAAGTTCAAGTTAAATACCGAACCACTAATTTAAAGAAAAAATATCTTAAATAATTATAGATGAAATCTTAAGTATATAAATCCCACCTTAAACTTCATGTAATTATTTTTTTATAATAAAAAAATTGAGATGACACGTCAAAGGCCACAAGAAATAGCATTACATACTGATTCAAAAACGACTAGACGATGACACACAAGGTGCCCATTTTTTTCTTATTTTAAAACGTTTATTTTATTTATTTTCTGTCGGCAATGTAAAAATTTCTAAAAATACACATCGCACACGAATATCAATGTGCAAAATTTGTGCTGTGAAAGTCTCAATGGGATTCTCTGACTTTTTCTTTTGTTTTGTAATGGATAATAAGATATCTTTTGACATTCTCAAAAGTCAATCATCGTTCCTTATAAAAGAAAAAAAACAGGCCTCGAAACAAAAAGAAAAGGAGCTATATACAATGTTTGGTGTTTCTTATGTTTATTACATAATGGTATATGTAGTTTAAGGTTTTTAAGAGTTTCACAACAGTTTTATTTCTTCATAATAGGTTTTATAGATCCCATGAATCATTGTTTTGAGAACCAGATGAAATAGAAATCGACACCGTTCAATTGAACATAAACTTTAACTCGTCTAGTTTAATATCTAACCGTACGGTTTATTCTAAGTTTCAAAATATTAAAGTATGGACACAATATGTACCCCATTTTGGTACTCGAGGCACCCTCAGCAAGGGGCCTCGGGTAGTTTAGGTATTTCGGAAACACCATTGCTGGTGATTCAGGTAAGGGCTGCATGTTGGGGAGTTCGGGTGCTAGAAGCCAAAGTCAATTGTGAAGAGTGGGTAATTTAGGTGAAAAGATGTGTATGGATGTAATTAAAAGATATAGATAAACAAATAGGTGTTTTGGACCCAATAACCAACTAGTCACCATAAGTGTTTTGGACCCTTGTCAGCGAACGAAACGCCGGACTCACATCGAACCCGCATTGTAACATAGGCTACGACGATCGAACCCAGACAATTTACCTCACATTTGCGTTATACTCGATTTTACTATGCTATCACTTCCACCGCATGCCCGAAGCTGATTAAGAGATATGCATGATAAGCATCACAAAAGAATTCCAATATTTAAACAATATGCATATATTTAATTTGTAAATTATAAAAGGAAATTAAGTGCGATTAAGCTTGATATATCGTATAAAAAAGATAAGTCTAATTTGATATATGTAAATAAATACCATTTGTGACAAAAATAAAATAGGTTTTGTTAGCGGAATTTACAATTAAGCAACAAAGATCAAAGAAGTTTTCGATTATGAATCTGTGATTACAAGAGAAAATGTTGAAGAAGATGATTCCGACGAAGCATTCCCTCTATTTGAACTACATCGACTAACGGTCTTAACAAACTAACTCCAAGGAATTACAACTAACCCCCTCAAAGAAAACAATATTACACAATAAGTCCTTCAAACGAGAACTTATACACCTAATACAACAAGTCAATAGAACATGACTAAGCAATCTAATACCAATCATCTAATATCAAAAGCATGAAATTATCACACTATAACAATCTCCACATTGATAATGCATGCTTGACACCGATCATTCAACAATAACTAAGTGACATGAAGTTTATCCACACAATGTTCAAACTAAGTAACATGTCAGCTGCATTCTCACTAGTATCAACATACACAACATCAACAGCCTTTGAAATTACCACCTCACTTATCCAATGCAACCGCACATTAATATGCTTGGACCTTTCAAGAAACATTTGATGCTTGGATAACTGAATAGCTCCCATGTTGTCACAATACACCACTGCATCAACATCAATCAACCCTACCTCAGTTACAAAACCTTTCAACCAAATACACTCTTTAATGGCTTCAGTTAATTCAATATATTCGGCATCAGTAGTAGACAAAGCTACTACATGCTGCAAACTAGCTTTCCAACTAATATACCATCAAGAACCTTAAATATATACCCAGTGATTGATTTGCCTCTATCAACATCTTTGGCAAAATCAGAACCTATAAAACCTTCTATAGTTGATTTTGATTTAGTGTTCAGACTAAACACCAGCCCCAATTCTCTAATGCTATTTAGGTACCTTAGTATCCATTTAACAGCATCCCAGTGTAGTTTTCCAGGATTACTAAGAAACCTACTAACTACACTAACAGCATAACTAATATCAGGTTTGGTACATACCATCAAATACATAAGACTACCAACAGCATTAGCATAAGGGACTTTCATCATAGCTTGTTCCTCATCATTAGTCTTAGGAGAATCCATACTGGACAACTTAAAATGCATACCTAAAGGAGAAATTACTGGCTTACATTTATCCATGAAAAAAATCCTTAAGATCTTCAACAAATAAGATTTTTGAGACAATTTGATCACCCCTTTCAACTTGTCTCTTGAGATCTCCATGCCAAGAATTCTTTTAGCTTCACCAAGCTGATTCATATCAAATTCAGACATCAATAGAGCCTTTACCTTCTCTATCTGACCCTTGTCTCTACAAGCAATCAACATATCATCCATATACAATAAAAGATATACAAACCTCCTAGGAGTATACTCATTAAAGTATACACAAGAATCATACTCACTTCTTCTAAAACCATGAGACACCATATACCCATCAAACCTCAAATACCATTGTCTGGGCGATTGTTTAAGCCCATACAATGATCTTTTCAATAAACATACTTGATCAGGCTGGTCTCTCACTTCAAATCTAGGAGCCTACTTCATATATATCTCCTTCTCAAGATTGCCATGTAAGAAGGCAGTTTTGACATCTAGCTGCTATAGCTCCATGTCAAATGTTGCTGTTAATGCTAACATTACCCTGATAGAGGCATGCTTGACCACTGGAGAAAAAATCTTCTTATAGTCTATACCTGCTCTTTGAGTAAAGCCCTTAGCCACTAGCCTTGCTTTGTACCTAGGCTCTTCCCCTGGCAACCCTTCTTTGATTTTGAACACCCACTTGCAATCTATCAGCTTTTGGCCCTTAGGCCTTTCAACCAAGACCCAAGTTTGATTATTCATTAGGGAATTCATCTCATCATTCATGGCTTCTATCCACTTATCTCTATTAGGAGCAACCAAGACATCCTGGTATGACAACGGTTCACAAGTACTTTCTTCCTCAGCAACATGAAACACATACGTAGATATGTCATCTCTAAACCTTATGGGTTTCACTATTTCCCTACTTGGTATGTTCAGTACAACACTAGACTTATGCACTTGTGAAGAGCTTGATGATCCTTAGGACCTTCCAGGCTGATCCAGATCATAGTCATCCCCAGGTAATTAATCATCTGACAGCTCCACCTCAACATGAACACCATCCTTTTCACTGGTTGACTTTCCTAGAACATCCTTGTACATAACATGTTCATTGAATGTAACATTCCTAATAATAATGACTTTTGGGCCACCACTTTCTAATCGCCACAACCTGTATCCTTTAACTCCATCTGGGTAGTCTATTATTATACACTTGTGAGCTCTGGGGTCTAACTTTCCCTGACTCACATGTGAATAAGCTACACAACCAAAAACTTTAAGATGATCATAGGTTGTTGGTACCCCATTCCACTTCTCCAAAGGAACCATCATGTCAATTGCTGATGAAGGTGTTCTATTTACCGTATATACCACCGTTTTTAATGCCTCAGCCCAAAAACTCTTGGGAAGACCAGCTCCAAACAACAAGCACCTTACCAGTTCTAATAGAGTCCTATTCATGCGTTGCACTAAGCCATTCTGTTGTGGAGTACCAGGCGCTGTCAAGTGTCTGTCAATGCCACAAGACCTGCACAAGTTGTTAAAATCTTCATTGTAGAATTTTAAACCATTGTCGGTCCTTAATTTCTTGACCTTCTTATCTATCTGGTTCTCCACCAACACCTTCCATTCTTTGAACTTTCTAAAGGCTTTATGCTTGTGCTTTAAGATGTACACCCAAACATGCCTAGAATAGTCATCAACTAGTGATAAAAAATATGAAGCCCCACCTAGAGACAAGTTCTTGGTTGGTCCCCATAAGTCTGCATGCACATAATCCAAGATACCTCTTGTTTTATGTATGCCTTTAGAGAACTTAATCCTTCTTGCCTTCCCTAAGATGCAATTTTCACATGTACCAAATTCATAGCTAGTCAAGTTGTTTATGGTTCCTTGTTTCTTCAACTCTAGTAAGCCTTGATGACTAACATGGCCTAGTCTTTTATGCCATAGCATGGCATTGTTGCTTTCTGCCATATCTGTTGTTGAGTCTGAACCAGGTATCACGCTCCCATCTAGAACATAGGTGTTGTTTTCCCTCCTAGTCCCAGTTAACACAACTAGAGAGCCTTTTGACACCTTGGCCTTACCACCTTTGAGACTTACATGGTAACCCCTTCGTTCAAAGGTTCCTAGTGATATGAGGTTCTTTTTCAACTCAGGAATATACCTCACTTCTTGAAGATCAACAGTTGTCTCATTATTTAATTTTAAGGTAATAACCCCTATACCTATCACTGGACAATTTCTATTGTCGCCTAGGTGTACTATTCCCTGATCCTCTAACACAAGATCTTTAAAGAACTCATTGTATGGAGACACATGGTAAGAGCAGCCAGAGTCTAATATACAAACCTCATTAGATTCAGATCTTGACACCATTAAGACATCGACACTTTCATAGCCATCCATCGTGTCATCTTGAGTATTGTTGTTTTGATTCTTGCCCTTTCCAAACTCAGACTTCTTTTTTCTCCACTACGGGCATTCTCTCTTAAGGCATTTGTTAGAGTTACAAACAAAACACCTAAGCTTTCCCCTGGACTTTGACCTGGGCCTCACATTCTTGTTCTTTTGGTGTCTGATTTCAGACCTTCCCCTCATAATTAGGCCTTCTGATCCCTCTTCCTTTGCATCGCCTCTCTTGTGCAATTCTTTGGAGTTCATCGCTGAAACCACTTCTTCCATGGACGAACTTTCTCGCCCAAACATAAGTGTATCTATGAAATGTTCATTGGCGATTGGCAAGGATGACAAGAAGATGATGGCCCTATCCTCTTCATCGATTTCCACTTCGATGTTCTCCAGATCGAATATAATTATATTGAACTCATCAATGTGGTCTTCGAGTGATCTCCCCGAGGACATCTGAAAGATGTACAATCTTTTCTTCAAGTAAAGTCTATTTGCCAGAGACTTCGTCATGTACATTCCCTCTAGCTTCGCACATACTCCCGCAGCAGTGGTTTTTTTCTAGACTTGTCGAAGAACTCTATCTCCCAGACTCAAGATGATGGCACTATGAGCCTTTTCCATCACCTCTTTCTTTTCTTTGTCCGACATTGTTGCCAGCAAGCCAGCTTCACCCTTCAACGCGTCCGCGACTCCCTGGTGGACTAACAACGCTCTCATCTTCAATCTCTATAGACTGAAATCGTTACGTCCGTTGAATTTTTCAGTGTCGAACTTAGCCGAATTCACCATTCTCCAATTCACAATCGTGAGGTCTCCTTTGTTGCACGAGCCTTAGCTTTGATACTAATTGTTAGCGGAATTTACAATTAAGCAACAAATATCAAAGAAGTTTTTTATTATGAATCCGTGATTTTAAGAGAAAATGTTGAAGAAGATGATTCCGACGAAGCATTCCCTCTAGGAACTACATCGACTAACTAACGGTCTTAACAAACTAACTTCAAGGAATTACAACTAACCCCCTCAAAGAAAACAATATTACACAATAAGTCCTTCAAACGAGAACTTATACACCTAATACAACAAGTCAATAGAATATGACTAAGCAATCTAATACCAATCATCTAATATCAAAAGCATGAAATTATCACACTATAACAGGTTTCAAATGAGGCGGTGAGTTTTCTCAAATAATATGAGTTTTCTTATGAGAATGATCTCAGTTTTCATACTTAAATAATGAAGATAATCAAATAATCCAGTTGTTTATCACTAATACAGTTAGTCTTTTAAAAAAATATGTATAATATGTATATAAATAAATGGGAAAATTACCATATTGGCCATTTGACTAATATGGTTTTGCATACTAGTCATTGACTTTAAAATTTACAAAAGTAGCAATATATCGTCACCGGGCGATACAAATCCATGCGTATCGCCAAATTGATTTAAAGTGATTTAAAAGAAGCGAGACATGAGCGATACAATTTCTCATATGTCTCGCTTTTACTGAAATGGTGATACCTATCCATATTAGGGCGAGACGGGGGCGATATTTTATTTTTTTTAATTTAGGCGAGACGGGGGCGATATATCATGAATGTGTATCGTCTTGGCCTTTATTTTGGCGATACATCATGTATACGTATCACCTCGCGACGATATTTTACCACGTGATCAATTCTCATTTGTTATCTATTTTAGTATTTTATATAATCAAATGATATTATGTAAATTTTAATTGGTCAAATAACTATTTTGGTAAATTTCTCTAAATAAATACATAAACGTCACAAACTTTAATCACTTTTCAATTTCCACACCCAATATAAATCTCACACACCTTCTTTTCTCTCACTATCAAAAGTCAGCGTCTTCATATGTCTTCATCATCTTCTCTATACATGGATGCCGATTGGGACCTTCATGCGGTGGTCAGAGGATGTTGCTCCGTCCTCTCCTCCGCCACAACAACCACCACCACCGCATCTCCGCCACCTGATGCTTACACTCATCAAAACTCATCTTTTTATACACAAAATTGTTCGACTTTTATCCCAGATCTATCTCAACAAACAACTGATAACAGTATTGAACACTTGTTGAACAATCTTTACCACCCCCTGAACTTTCAAAACCTACGCAAACCACCTTCTTCTCCGCAAAGTGTACCAGTTTCACCCCTGTCTGTTCTTGGAGGAATTCAAGATCCACCATACAACCACCAGCATCACCACCAGCAGGAGCAAAAACAGCATGAGAAACGGTATATGGGAAAGCAGCAATCTTTAGGTAGCTCTAGATGTACAACAACTCTTGCACAGGGTACAACAAAGTTCAAGAAAAGGTAAAGACTAAAAAGATTGCATTTTTATGATTTTTATCTAATCTAACTCGAGTTTATTCGGATCAATTGTCGGTTTTTGTTTAGCTTCAAGATTTATGAAATGCCCTTGAAGCAAATTGATTTTTAGGCATATATACTTTTTTATAGAGTCATTATTTTTTTACAGCAACACCAACAATTTATAGAGGCATTTGAATGAACAATATAAATCTTGAGAGATACCTACATGCAGTAAATTTTAGTTCATTTTAATTAATGTATTTTTGCCTAAAATCATAACTATAGTCTATAGATCTTCTCATTTTGAATGCATACATATATATACATACATATGTAAATACATATTGATTGTATTATATATATTTTACAGGAAAAATCAGATAAAAAGAGTTTGCCAAGTGCCAGCTGAAGGAACATCTTCTGATTTATGGTCTTGGAGAAAATATGGTCAAAAGCCCATCAAAGGCTCTCCATATCCAAGGTTTTTGTTTTCTCAATTTTTTTTTGAACACAAATAAACCATCAACATAATTTTTTTTACTGTGTGATCGATACTTGTTATAATATTTGTTACTTATTAAAGTTCTTATAATCACATTAATTAGAAATTTTAAAATAATTTTTAAGGTTTTCATGTTTTTGTATACACTTCAACACTTTTTTATCGATTTAATTGATTAAAGTTAGTTTTTTTATAATTTTATTACAGGGGTTATTATAGATGCAGCACTTCAAAGGGTTGTTTAGCCCGAAAACAAGTGGAGCGAAACCGATCCGACCCGAATATGTTAATCCTCACATACACCGGTGAACACACCCACCCTGTGCCGACTCACCGTAACTCGTTATCCTGCGGCTGCCGGAACAAAACCACCATCTCCGGCGACAATGCCACCGGAAACAACCCACCGCCATCATCGCCGGAATCTCCAGAAGCCACCTTATCTCCGGCGGAGGTAAAGACTGAAGAAATCTACACCGACGACGATGATACCAACGGCGATATCTCCGGCGTAGTCATTGACGGAGATGTTTTAGATGATGCCACCGGAGACATTTTCTCCGATCACCTCATGGTATCTCCGGTAACCGGTGCCGGCGAGCATTGACATTTAAATATTTTTCATTTTTTAATTATTAGGTGCTGACGTCATTATGATGAGGTTATACACATTTACTCTCGCTGACTTTTGTAATTGGTATTTCCAGAGCTAAAGTTTCTAATTTCAGAGCTAATATGTTTCGTTGGATTGTATTAGATTGTTTTGTTGTTGTACTTTAGTTTGGATTTGATAGATTTAAGCTTGGAAGGAGGGTATCTTTCTTTTTGTTATTTGTGCCGTTAGATTTGGTACGTTTACGGCTTACGAGCCGTTGGTAAAGTGAAAGAGGCTTTTGTCCAAGATACGTTTGTTGTTTTAGAATGTGCATCAAGTGTTGTACGTTGTGCATGTTTTGTTGCAAGTGTATTGGGAAGTGTGTTTACATCTTTAGTTTGTGGCTCAAAGTGTCTTTCATATCATAACTAAATATTGTTTTGTGTATTTAATTTAGGCTACTAAATATCACATGTTATAAATCAATATCCTTTTACAATATTTTTATGACATTCTATGCGATGTATAGAATAGAACACATTGAAAAAATAAAAATTTAGAAGGGTTGTTAGAAAGCTATACATATCTCACTATAGCCTTAACTATACGACCTTATATACTACACATATAGAATGGGCTGTCAATGGGTTTATACGCCCCGGTATAGGGTTATACGACCCCCTATACGATGCGTATGAGGCTATTTACACATTTGTATTATTTATAATTTTGAAGTGTCCCAATATTTACACATTTGTTTTTTTGTGTAGTAGCTTTGTTTATATAAGAAGTTTGGTAGTATTATATATTTTAAGATAATTTGGCTTGAAACATGACTGTTTGCGTATGTCTTATGTCATCTCTGGTTGATCAGAGCATTCACAATTCATCTATTATTCTTATTTTTATAATTATAGTAAAAGACATTTATTTTTTCTTTTTTTAATTAAATAAAAGTTTTCATACTTTTATTATTATTTTTCTTTTTTATCCACTTACAATACTTTTGAAAATATTGAAAAAAATTATAAGGGTTGTAATATGATTTCCTAAATATACGAAGTCATGATACACCTCCCAAAAATTTTCTTCCACATTCATTCACAACCATTACCTATAATATAGGACAAACACTTATATAAAAATAGATAACAGGTTGTGAATGTTCTTGTTAAAAATGATAAGCAGAGACAATGCTAAAGAAGATGAATAGATACTTGTATTTTTTTCTGTGTATTTTGATGGGTACATGTACAGGGATTTATAGCCTTTTTCATTTTACTAAACATGGAAATACAATAAAGAGGATTGCTGTCAATTAGCAGATCCTAGAAACCAGCCCAAACTTCCGATCTTGATTGTAGGTGGTCAATGAATTATTTTAGGGACATGATGTAGCTGATCCCAACTTCCTTTTTTTCTTTATTTGTTGTTTCAACATTCCCCCTCAAGTTGAGTGGTGAGATCTCCAATACTCAACTTGTTAAGACAGTGATTAAAGACCTTTCCATTAACTGCCTTTGTTAAAATATCTGCCAGTTGATCTTCAGATCGAACGAATGGGAGTTCGATGATTCCTGTTTCCAGTTTCTCTTTGATGAAGTGTCTGTCCACCTCGACATGTTTTGTACGATCATGCTGAACCGGGTTTTCTGAAATCTGGATAGCTGCTTTGTTGTCGCACATGATTCTGCTAGTTTCTGATGGAGGATACCCAATTTCAGTCAGGAGCTTCCGTATCCACAATATCTCTGCCAGACCTCGTGCTATCCCTCGAAATTCTGCTTCAGCACTTGAAAGAGCTACCACCTTTTGTTTCTTACTCCTCCAAGTGACAAGATTTCCACCGACGAAAGTGAAATAACCAGATGTCGATCTCCGATTCCCTTTATCTCCTGTCCAGTCAGCATCAGTATACACTTGAGTTTCTAAGTGCCCATTTGTTTTGAACAAAACTCCATGGCCAGGTGTTCCTTTGAGATACCGGACAATTCTCCATACCGCTTCCATATGAGCAACCTGTGGTTGGTGCATGAATTGACTTACGACTCCTACTGCATAAGTAATGTCAGGGCGAGTGTGTGATAAGTAGATCAGCTTTCCCACTACCCGTTGGTATTTTTCCTTGTCAGCTAACTCAGCTTCTTCTTCCATATAGAGTTTTTGATTCATTATCATAGG
>BJCM01083860.1:0-14302 GCA_018326385.1 Flaveria bidentis
CCTAGACTTTTAAATCCAAGTTGTATACATGTTTATTTTTTATAATTCTTACAAATTATTAATAACAATATTATTGTTATTATTCTTAGTTATAATTATTATTAATGATATTATTAATAATAATATTATTATTATTATCAATATTTATTTATTAAGTAATAATTAACATTAATAACTTTCAAACTAAAGGATTAAAAATAATAATAAAATAAGCATAAATGACCCATAAGTTTCACATATGGCAACAATGGCCATCATAAGAATAAACGCAGTTAACTTTTGGTTAAGAAAAATACAAGATGTTACAATGAAAAAGGGTAATCCACCCTAGGATTCAGGTTCGGTTCTCGGTAGTCGCCTAGTTTAACTTGGTGGGAAATTTTTAGCAGGGATTCTATACATGTAATGATTAAGTGACAGAGATAACCAAGACTTAACGGGTCGTAGTACACCATGTCAATTGAATTAACAACCAAAACCTTGCAATCATACACTTTGCGCATATTTATATGAAATTCAAATCAAGATTTATTAAAACAATTGTTTAAACAATCAAGACACAAGTTAAACTCAATAAAGAACTTAACGGGTTTTAAAATTTAATCCCAACAAAATTTGAACATAAACAAAAACCTAAAAACACGAAACCTATCACCCGAGGTAGATCACGAAAAGTTTAGCCTTGCATCTTCATGAATTCGGCAATAAGATCGGATTGAAATATGATTTGATGGATTGGAATGAGTTGGAGAAGTAGAATTGACCTCAAGAATCGTCCAAAGTTCGTCCTTTTTTGCTCCCAATGTGAATTAGGGTTTTTAGAATTGATAACCCTTCTTAAAAATGGTCAAAATCCGGAAAATTATGTCAAATCTGACCCTACGACGTACGTTACGTCCTTAGGGACGTAAATTACGTCCTCCCCATTTATATACGTGGTTAGCCTCTGTCTTACATCTAAAAAACTATCAGTTTTAGAAAGGACGTAACTTACTTCCTTTAGGACGTAAGTTACGTCGTATGCTCATTTTGCACCGATTTCTTCATTTTCTTCATCTCTTTTCATCAATATATCATTCAATCTTCATGCAACCTTTGAATACACCATTTAAGCTTCCCACACCTATAATTCAAACCTAATACAAAATGATTACGCTCGATAGGAAAATCACGTTAAAAGCATAAATTTAAACACTTTAAACACATACAAAACATGAAAGCATCAGTCTAAGTCTGTTGATGCTCCCTGAAAATTGATTGAAAGTGAGTCAACTTAAACAGAAACTATAAAAACCTTAAAATGGTGTTATTTGAATGCAAGGGAAGACACCAACAAATCCATCACCTTTTTCAAACAACTCATAGGAGATGCAACAATTGATTCATCTATGTTATATCACAATAATGCAAATGAAGAGTACATGTTGGTCCCTATTCCAAAATGTCATGTGTTTTTACTATTGCTAGCTGATCTCCTACTGAAAATCATTAAGGTCAAGCATATAAAGCATAAAGTTAGAAACTGACACGTAAATGATATTTAAAATAAAAGGCATAATGAAGTGATTATTCAATACCGTTACTAATATAATACATAATAAGTTTCTATAACACTTGTTACATCTTAGATAATAAGAGAACCTACATCTTTAATTATCTTAACGCTTTCTATCATATTCAAAGCCCTAACTGTTTGTGCACTTCTATGGGTATCTACAAGAAAAACTAATCAATGAAGATTGTGTTATATTTTCATAAGTCAACAATTAACAAACTCGACATCATCTGTGTTTCTTAATTAATATGTGTTCAGCAAATACATTATTTGAGTTATCAGAGTAGAGAAACATGTTGTATATTCATAAGGAGACTGGAAAACCCAATCAATCAAGATTGAAGAAACCCAAGTTAATAATACCCTGAAGATGATTAAATAAACCATTAATAACTCAAAAGGTTATGTAAAAGTTGCAATCTTGAGTCTGTAACTACTAATTACTCAAACATGTAAAATAATTATCAACTTGTGTAAAAGGATCAATCGGTGGGGAATCCCTAGTTAATAGTACGAATTCTTATAACAAATCAAAATAACATACATAAAACATAAATTATTCTTCAAAGATTTTCTTTTCGGCCTGTGTAATGTAAGATGATCATCAACAAATGCAAAGATATCAATGAATAATGAAATCCTAGTGAAGAACAATATCATACCACATGTATCTTAAAAAATTATACGTGAGAATCAATTTTTTTTTCAAATATTGCTATCTTGACTCACCCAATCCATGAAGTATATAAAAGAACAATCAATGACGAAAGCCCATGGCTGGTTAAATCTAAAACATGTATTAAGATAGCAATATTTAAAAGTATGTAGACTTTTGAAATATATCAAGGTCACTCATTCAAAAATATTTTTTTGTTAAAGTAAGCTTCACGTGCTGTAAAGTTTATTCTCCTTTTATCCATAACCTCGTCCAAGAGCATTTGTTAAAACATTATATCGTGTCACAACTCTATATCTTAGAGGCTCATCATCCTGAGGTTTGTCATATCATTCAAAACACAACATAAGTGACTTTAATCTCATTTGTAATATTAACTCTCATACAAAACAACATTGTCCCTTTAGCCCAACTTGAGTTTATAGCATAGTGGATTAAAATGACAATTTTAACTCCACAATGTCTCCACAATGTCTCTTAAGAAAACTATCTTTTTAAATGAAATGATAAGTTTGACCTAGGGACGGAAATTAAACTTAACTCTTGTTTTTATTTTTTGGTGGAGATTTTGGGCTACTCATCTTGAAATGCTTCTCGACTAAGCAAGCTTCGAGGAATTCTTCTCTTACACACAACCGAAACATGCAATTATGTTAACGGTATCCAATGCGTATTTCAACGATGAAACTAAATTATTTCTTTATAAGAAACTAGCATATAATGCTTTTTTAGGTGATGGAATGTATTTTTTGAGGTGGTTTGAGACCACCTCAAATGTCTCACCACCGCCCCCAAATGCGTGCTTCTGTACTAGCATGCGAGAGCATGATATATGCTTTTAAATGTCACAACTATAACTACCTTAAGTTATTGTAACATGATGATCATTCGTTTATTCTTGTAGTGTTTTTAGTGTAAATATATATGATGATGAAAACAAAAAAAACTAGTGTGAATGAACATTTATACTTGTGTAGTTGTATGTGTTGGTAAACAATTAGACACCGTTAACACTAAGACTCATAACATATTCTGTGTAGTTTACACAGCTAAAACAGGTAAAATATTTAATTGCTAATTGTGTGTTTATAATAATTTGTGAAACTAACAAAACAATAACTTCTAGAGTATATACAAGCTCTTAGATTCCAATAATCTTTGGTGGACCTGTTTCACTTTCAACTACATGCTCTTCTGTGTCGTATTAATTTTTAAATTTTTTCTGCTGTATGACGGCTTGAATTAAATATATAACACCATTGTAGAAAGAAGTGAAATAAAGCGTAAAGGACGTTTTGTGGCAATATTTTTACTTTTTTCGGCAACATGATTCATTTAATATTAATTTTTTCAATAATTTTGGTTGGAATTTTGGAATATATTAATTTGTTGTCTTCATCGAGGCCCATTATATGCCGATGTCAGTTGTTGTCATTACTCATTAATTTATACATGCATGGTTGATTATATATATTCTGATGATGGCAAAAAAACAAACGGAAAAGTGAGTTGAGTAAACTGAGAAACAAAATGTGAAAAGATAACCAACTTAATAAGAAAAAACATCGTTCAAAAGAAAATTAATCGAAAAACAATACATACAGAAGATTACATTAGGGATTTAGTAAAATGTTAAACTAGACGTCATAGGTTAAATATATCAGGGAAAATAATATAAAACGGTAACATAATATAGTAAGATTAATTTCTAGTGTATCTATTACTATTATGTAGAGCATATTTACATAACAAAAGTAAACATATATACCTAAGCTAATGCATGAAGGTAACTTTTTCTCCACAAAGTCGGTTTCTGCCCGTTTGGCATCACACATTACATCCAATGTCATTTTAATAGTGGGTGGTACATATCTAAGACCATAAAATGAGGGGACATTACATTATCTTATAATTAAATGCAACTTACTTTTAAAACGTACCGTTATGATTTAACTTGTAATAACTAATTTTAAAAACTTTTTACAAGATGTATCCAACTTTACACTTTTTACTAGGAAAAGTGTATGATCAATTCAAAAGGGTAAATGGAAATTCAATATTATTTGACATACAATAATAATTAGTATCTTAAATTATGTTTACATGTAATTCATTTACTCTTAACTTTTTATTAGAAACAATAAACTATAAGTGTGAAGTTAAATTGTATTTACATATATTTTACCTTAACAATTTTTTTATAAACAAAAGCATAACCTTTTTAAAGATAACTTAATTTCACTGGTTTTGTAATATTTAAGAATTCAAATAGCAAAATCAATGGCTTGTAGGTTATCTAAACATTTTCATTTGTTTTTTAAAATTCAGTTGTCTATTTAATACGAATTGTCACCGATCACGTTTTAGTTGTTACAACAACTAACATAATCATTTGTTACATAACAAAAGCTTATATTGTCCAAGTCATTCAATTCATAATATTTAAGGTTTTTCATTTCAATTTTTATTGTAGGAAAATTTGGATTGTCTAGATAAAATCATATATCCATATTTAAAATATGTTGTTTACTAGAGTTAAGTGCCGATGAACCCCAAATTATTTAGTTTCGAATGAGACACCCAATGATTTTTCAAAATACAGGTTATGGGTTCGAGTTAAAGTTTGTGTAATATTTTTCAAATGGGTTAGGAGTTTTATCACATTAGGGCTTTAAGTAACGGGTTTCTCCAATGGTGAACGAGCCGGGTCACCAGTGTCGTCTGTGTTCATGAGCGTGGGTGGCTTTTCGCTATTAGATTTGAAAAAATAACCGGGCTTAAAAGTATTTGTTGGCCATTTAAAAAAAACTCGATAGTTACGTAGGCTTGAGCTCCCACAACCACAATGCTCAATTGTGTTTATTATTCATCTCACTTCCGAGCATCAACTTTAGTGAATATATAATAGTTTACCATGCATACCTTATGCCTCAATTTGTTTCTTAATATGTTCTTGGAAGTCTTTCAATCTCCTAGTAGCTTCTGGAACAAAATCGTATTAAAGTTGGGAAACTGTTCATTTGCAACAACAATTTATCCTACTACAATACCAAAAAAGGCTTCGAACCAATCCATAGTATTAAAATGCAAGTTATTAATTTTTCTCACAAAATCAAGGGACTTGTTATCCTTCATCTTTAGAGATTTAAAATCCAATTTGAGTGTCCGGAGCCATGCCTCTTTAATTGAAACCTGTCTACGCTAACAAAACGAGTTTCCAAAGCAATTCTATTACCTTAGCTTTGAGAAACGGATGAACTTGTAACACAAGTTCTTCCGGCAAAGCTTGAAACAAGTATGCTATCGTCATATTGTCCTTCTATAGATCGACTTCTGTTCCTCATTTAATTACCTTTCAAAGCTTGTGGACATTGAAAATTGATTTGATCTTCATGGCCTGGATCGTGTAATTTGGGTTCCTTTAATTTTACAGCATAGACAACAATAAATACTTTTGTGTTAGATTTTCTTGGTATTGACATACGATGGGCCGGTCCATAAAAAATGTTTAAGGATATTTACAAAATTCATATCTTTTAAGATTATTAATTACATATTTTCTTAAATCATTACGTATTTAATTTTTTAAAACATATATATCACATAAAATGAATAATTATGTAATATATAAGTTTTAGAAAGAGAAAATATATAATCGTTTTGACTTATGAAAATCTGTGAGTATTAATGGTTTTAAAAGGGGAAATATATGAAAATGTCAAATGTTTGAGTTGTATAAAGCAAGAGGACGGTTAGCATTTACATAATCAACATCCTTCATTTTTTTTTATGTTTTCTAATAATTCTTAAATAATAACACTAGAGTTGCAACAATTAGTGTCTGATGTCTGATGCATGCTTTATTTGATTGGTCATCACGTATCTAATTTCCTGATAATCAATTATTTCAACATCAACAAATCAACTAGTTAAAATTACTTTTATGCCCTTGTCGCATATATTCTCACAGAAATAAAGAAGCAGCTAGCACATCATAGTATTTTCTATATATTTGGTCGAAACATATGCTTCTGCCATATATTATTACAACTTCTTATTCTCCCTTGCAGCTAGCAGGCAGCAGCCTCAAGAACCCTAGTCATCATGGACCTCACTGTAGATATCATATACATAACTTATGCTCACCCTCATTTTCATTTTAAGTTTATTAATTAGCATACGTACGTACTTATGTTTATAACTTTACAAATTTCCATTTTTACCACAAACTATCAGGAAAAAGACATGCTCATTGAAGGTAAGGTGGACTGGAAAGGAAGGGCTGCTATGAAGAATAAGCATGGAGGCATGCTAGCCGCGCTTCCCGTGTTAGGTAGAATTTTGGTATCCTGAATCTTTATGTATATGTGTTGTTTTTAAATTTTGTTCAATTAAGGTAGTTTTATGTTGATTTTGTGTTGAAGCAACGTTTGCGTTCGAAAACATGGCAAATTTGGCATTGGCGGTGAATCTGGTGACGTATTTTAACGAGGTGATGCATTATGACATATCGGATTCAGCAAACCACCTGACCAACTTCATGGGCACGAACTATATCCTTTCCATTGTTATGGCTTGTCTTGCTGATGCCTACTTGGGCCGATATAGAACTGTTCTTATTGCAGCTTTTGTTGAATGTGTGGTAAGTCGTGATATTAATTTGCTGTTAATAATATATTTTTTATAATTATAACTTCATGGGCTGATATATTGAGTAGAAATGAATGACATGTTTATGTGTCAACCCTTCGAACTAGTACCAAAATCTTTTTTTAAACAGTTAAACTCATACATCATTAAATGATACTCTTAAATCTACATCTTTTGAACCATTAATAACTCGAGAAGACACATTTTTCAAACTCACGGGTACCGATAAGGCCAAAAGCTATTTCTTGATATGAGTTCATTGTGCATGCACTTAGTAAATCAATTAAAGAATTGAGGGAAATTTGCAACCACGCACAAGTTAAGCTTCTTGATTAATTAGTATATAGATGCTTAATTTAAAAGTTATTATTCAATTAGTACACATTTCTATCACAATAATGATCACTTTATGGGATTAATGATCACATGCATGCTTTTGTTTATAGTTATTAGAAAAAAATGCAAAAATAATCCCTATGGTTTGATATATTACAAATTTGGTCTTCAGATTTTAAAAATTACAAATTTAGTCCAAACATTTGAAAGTTTGTTGCAAATTTACTTCCCACCGTTAGTGTCCGTTAATTTTTAACGATGAGAGGACTAAATATGCAATATGGTCAAACCATAGGGACCAATTATGCAAATTTAGTCCACACCGTTAGTGTCTGTTAGACCCCATATCGATAAAAACTAACGGGCACTAACGGTGAGAACTAAATTTGCAACAAAATTTCAAATATTTAAACTAAATTTATAGTTTTTAAAGTCTAAGGATCAAACTTACAATTTAATCAAACCACATAAACTACTTTCACAATTTTCTCTAATTATTACTTAGGGCTGCTAGAATCATAAAATCTATGGAATAGAGTAAAGTTACTCGTATACTAGCATTTTACCTTTGCTTTGTCCCATTTTAACTCATCATGACTTGTTAAATATTTGAACGCCACCATATTTAATTTTTATTAAGATAATATAATAGGGTTGTTTCCAAAAGCAATAATGACAAATGAGTTTTCTTTTTCTAATTTGATATGTGGGTTGGTTTTCTATTAAGATAACCCATGTGATTTCTTTTCCTTTTTTCGTATTCTGTTATTTAGTATATCGTCTAGTTTTTCTATAATAGTATTGATCAATATCTAGATTAAAAAAAAAGAAATAAATTCATTAAGTTTTTATTTGAACTTTATATGAGACTAACTTTTTCTAAAATCAAATATTTTAATATTACAAGACCCTAAAATATATTACTTTAGATACAATTTTGTTTTCAGTCAAACTTAAATCGAAAATAGATAAAAGGATAAAAATTATGCACTTAAATATATATTTTTTTAAAATTAGATATTACATATTATTAAAAAAAAGTTCTTAAAGAAAGTTAAAAATCTCATAACTATAAACAGGTCAAACTTTAATCTTTGTGAATTGAATTTTTTTTTTTTATATTTTTGAGTTGATGTTTGATTAGATACAACTATGAAATCAGTCATTTAAATAAAAGATAAAAAAATAATTTATTTAATTAAATACTTTTTTACATTATTAGATATTACATATTATTAAAAAAATTAAATTATACATAATTGAAATTTCGAAAATAAAATTCAAAATCTCATAACTACAAAAAGGTCTAACTTTAAACTTTATTAATTAAATAGAATTATATTTACAGAAAATAGATCATATTTCTATTCAATAAATAAATTTTTAAGCTTCTTATTCATGAATCATGATGTTTGATTGATTGTAGGGGCTTGCATTGCTCACAGCTCAAGCTCACTACCCTAAGCTAAAACCACCTGCTTGTAACATCTTTCTACCAACATCACATTGTGAGAAAGTGAGCGGAGAAAAAGCTGTAATATTGTTCTCTGCGATCTATCTGCTTGCTGTTGGCGGTGGGGGTGTAAAAGCAGCATTGCCTTCACATGGAGCAGACCAATTCGACGAAAAAGATCCGAAAGAAGCGAGACAAATGTCGACTTTCTTCAATGGTTTGTTGCTTGGCCTTGCAGTTGGTGGTGCGGTTAGCTTAACTTGCTTCGTGTGGGTTCAAGACAACAAAGGTTTTGATCGCGGATTTGGGCTTTCGTTAATCGCCATGTTTTTGGGTGCAACCATCTTTATTTTCGGATTGCCATGGTATCGGATACATGTTGTGCTAGGAAGCAGTGCCATTACAGAAATTTTACAGGTCTTTATAGGGAGTTATCTTTCATAAAGATGCTACAAAAAATAAGTATTTTTTACGTAGACAAATTTTTGCATGTATTTATGGTCTCTAGATGAGTACTTAAAGTATATTGGTTTCTACTTCATAAACGATCCGCTAATAAAACTAGCGGATGTTGTCTACATGGCATGGGGTGATAGGGGTCTTAAAAGTACGCTAACATTACTAGCAGCACATGCCACACATGCAATATGCGCTTGTTTGATAAGCGGAACACCTAGAAATTAACTAAATGCTTTCGGTTTTCTTCTAGAAACCATTCATCCATTTAAAAGTTGTCTACTTCAAGTAGTTCTTTTGAAACTTTCAGGTTAAGCTTGATAGAAATAATTCTTTTGTTTAAATTATAAAATCATATAATGTTACTTTTCAGGTTTACGTTGCAGCAATTAGAAATAGAAAGCTTGAACTTCCTGAGGATCCTTCTGAACTACATGAGATCCCCCTAGACAAAGAAGCAGAACTTCATCATGAATACTTACCTCATAGAGATGTTTACAGGTTATATATAACTTTTGTATCCATTTCAAATTCTATTGCCATGTATGACTGTGTAAAATTTTCACCTCAATAACGTACTAGAGGTTTTCATATGTAGGTGGCTAGACAAAGCTGCGATTCGAACGAATAACACTGAGTCTCCAAGTCCATGGAAACTTTGCACTGTTACACAAGTAGAAAATGCAAAAATTCTCTTAGCAATGGTTCCAGTTTTCTTGTGTAGCATCATTATGACACTTTGCTTAGCCCAACTCCAAACATTTTCAGTTCAACAAGGTGTCACCATGGATATTAAGCTAACAGATTCTTTCAATATGCCACCTGCATCCCTCCCCATTATTCCTATAGCCTTTATCCTCATTCTAATTCCAATTTACGACCGAATCTTTGTACCTTTTATTCGTAAATTTACAGGCATCCCTACTGGAATAACTTACTTGCAAAGAGTAGGAGTAGGGCTTATTCTCTCTTCTTTATCTATGGCGGTCGCTGGCATTTTGGAAGTAAAGAGAAAAAATGTCGCTAAACACCACAACATGCTAGACGCGATACCTATTCTTCAACCATTGCCGATTAGTGTCTTCTGGTTATCATTGCAATATTTCGTTTTTGGTGTAGCCGAGAGTTTCACGTATGTGGGACTGCTTGAGTTCTTCTATTCTCAAGCACCAAAATCGATCAAATCCATCTCGTCTTGCTTTCTTTGGAGCGCGATGGCAATTGGGTATTTCATGAGTAGTATCATGGTGAAGATAGTGAACCATGCAACAAAAGGAGTCACAAAAAGTGGAGGATGGTTGGCTGGAAATAACATAAATCGAAATCATTTGGAAAAGTTTTACTGGTTGCTTGCTATATTGAGTTTGATCAATTTCATAGTTTATCTATTTGTTGCAACAAGGTACAAATATAGGCCATCGAGTCTTACTGTTGAAAATGAGTTGTGTGAGGTAAAACAATAAATCCCTTAATTAATGGAGGATTATGATTTATAGCTTGTCTAGTTAAATTGATATCAAATATTAAGGCTCCTAAGTTAATAATTAATTTATGGTTCTTATTTTCTTTTGTGATTTTATAATTTGCTTGATTTCCTTTCGCATGTATCTTATAAGTTAGTGATAGTGTTTGAGTGTATGTTTTAAGCTATTTATTAATGAATTATTTTGGTGGTGCTACTTTTTTAACGTCTTATATTATTACTTTTAATTTATTGGTGGTACTATTGAACATCTGTTTTACTTGGTAACAACTTCAACTAAAAGTAAAAACTGTTAGAATCTGGTCCCTACTACATTGGATCAACACAATCAATTCTTTTTCATAGTATTGTACAGGAATCTTGAATTCTCTCACCTCAAAGTTGACCTGTCAAAAGTGGGAGAAAATGAAGCTGATATTTTTAAATGACCATACTCTGCTTCTACTATACTTCAATTTTAAAATTTAATTCACACTCGAGTCAGAATTAAACCTAACGTTTGTTGAATAAGGGGAATACATCTTTACCATTATGCTAGCCTAGTATCGTAGAAGAGTCCGAAATCATTGATGTTTATAACGATCTTAAAGTTTGTAAAATGATGTTCTTTAACATAACGAATCCCGGTGAAATATCTTCGTAAAACAACAACTTCAAGTTCGTCTTGATACAATGTACATTTCGATGTTCATAACGATCCACTTTCAAAACCTAAAACCCCAGCTGTTTCTTTCCCATCATTAATTCCCGTCGCAACACAAGGGGTGTAAACTAGTTTCTATCTAAACACCAAGGTGATCATGATTTGTAATTTATTTTGTGCGGTCTTCTTTCATGTAATAAAGTAGAAATGATATATATGTTGGGTTTAATTTTTACAGGTTGGTTTACAAGTTGGTTTTATTAATTAGTATTTATTTTGTCTAGTAAACTAAATGTTAACAAGCACTCAGGTTGAAAACGTGTGAAAGTTGGGTGCAAATTAAGTGTACGTATGACGCACAATTTAGAGGAAGAATGGGTCATAATTTGTACCGGATCTTTAGTTGAGATGATTAAGTAAGTAGTTTCTTGGGAAATTTTTAAGGAAAATTTACCAAAATGACCGATTGACCATATAGAATTACTAAAATAATCGATCAAAATTGAAGTTTATAAAAAAAAACAACCAATCGGAGCCCACCACATGTCATACCTCGCTGACGTGATAAAGGATTATGAGAATCTCTCGTCCAGAAAAGCATGTCCGGCGAGGATCTGGCATAATCCCTCGCCCACGTGTACCCCCCACTGACGTGTCTTTAATCTCTAGCTGAGTCAGCGAGGGATTATGAGAATCCCTCATCCGTAATTAGAAAAACCCTCCTCGCCCATAATTAAAAATTTATTATTATTTTTTTAATTAAAAAAATCTGAGATTTTCAATTATTTATTGTTTTTTAAATACTTAAAAGTTTAATTTTATTTTATTTTGCCTTATATAATATAATGTTTACCCTTAACAAATTTATGAAATCTTACATTTAAATATGTGTTATAACCTTTAAATATTAATTATATTTTTATTTCATCAATGACTAATAACATCTAAAAAATAAAATACTCATAAAACTAATAGTTTTAATATGTTTATTTATTCTACTCATATAATAAATAAGCTTTAACCTAGTCATAAGTAAGCGATTAGAAATGGATGATGTTAATTAAAGAGTTATGACGACGACTAATATGAAAAAACCCTAAAATCTGTATCAAAGTTATTATTGTTTATTCACCATCAAACAAATTACTGTTATTAAAATAGTATTTGTTTCGTAATCATGATTCATTAATATATATTCGAATTAAGTTCAAGTTTAGTAACTAGATTTGTTAAAAATAAGTATTTTCATTTAAAATATTAAAACATTAATTTCCTTTAAAAGTTTATAAATTATTTTAATTTTGATACAAAATTTTTATTAATTGTTTCAACTATATTCAATATAATAAAAAATTTGAAATGAAATTGAAACAACAAATGCATCATAATCTTTTCAATCACTACTTTTAGCATATGAATCCTTAATCAATTGATGATTAGAGAGAGTTCCAATGGCTCAAAATAGTCCCAAGATTCGTTCTTGGGGTTGGCGGCAAGTCCCACTTCGAAACCCTCATGTTAGGGATTAAATAGGTTTTAAAATTTGAAACAATCCTCAAAATATCGTGTTAGACCGCAACTTACGGCCTATAGGCCATAGGTTACGACCTACCTTCAGCCAGACGACCAAACCTCCTGTCTTACGGGGTTTACAGACGGACTCAGCACAGGGCCATAAGTTACGACCTCAGGCCGTAGCTTACGGCCTCCCTGCACTTTGCATAGTTTTCTTCATTTTCAACACCTTTCAAGCCATAGTCTTGTTATCCTTTGTTTTTTTCTCAAATAATGTTCGTTAAGCTTCATTTAACCTACATTTCAAACACGTAACAAAGTAATATCATTCGATACATAAAGTATATTCAAAACGTAATATTAACTATAATACGCGCATGCATATCAACTAATTATCAATAGTTTCTTTAATCAAACCTTAGAAAACAAAATTAAAATTAACTCTATAAATATTATATCAATTCTTTGCTTGTGTCATGTTAAAAGTTATAGTACTATTGAAAGCTGCATAATATTTAGGAGTTATAATATAAATAAAAACGAGATATGTGTCTACGCTTTATTTATTAGATGATAACAAAATTTAGAAACTTAATCTCAAAGTAAAATTTCAAAGAAAATTTTTACAATATTAAAATCTATTTGTCCAGAAAAAAATGTTATAATTTTTATTATTTTATTTGAAACTAAAAGTAACATACTATTTGTTATTTAATAATTTTGATTTTTATTTTTTATCACTTTTTATTTGTTGTTATATATATCCTCTTTCATAGTTAGTATATAAAAAAGGATAAAATAAAGAACTAACAAATTCTTTAAAAACTTTATGTTTACACAATATCCGCAATTTTAACTTTTATTATTATCAATACAAATTTATAATTTTTTGTTAAGCGCTAGATTTTCAGAATGATTTATAAATTATTTTGTAACATTTAAATAGTCTATAGTTAAAACTAGTTATATATTTTCATAACAAAGTGTTAAAATTCAAAAGTGAAGGTGGGTGAAAATGAAATGAAAGAAAAAATAAGGGTACATAATGAAACTGTGAAACAATGTAGTTCAAAATGGCGAGGAACTACTTTAAATGCCGTCCTTTTCTCAGCTTTTGACTCTCGCCGAACCCATCCCCCCTCATTTAAATTTTCGAAACCTTCGCTAACATGGGCGAGATTAAGTCCAATCCCTTGCCTAAAATAGAGTGACCTTGCTGACGTGGGCGAGGGATGGGTCAAATCCCTCGCCTAGGCTGACAGACCCTCGCTTATTATTATTTTTTAAATATGCAATATACACGTGGGCGAGGGAAATTTGCTCCACGTGGGCGAGGTTTCATGAATTATTCTCTCTGGTGGCGAGGGTCAAACTCAAATGTCCATTTTTGTATTTTGAATGGTCAATGGTTAGCTTCGTAAGTTGAGTTGATCAATTGGTTATTTTGGTAATTTTTCTATTTTTTAATGCTAGTTTTATGTTCCCACGTTTGTTTTGTATGGCTATTTATAGCCTTTAGCTTTGTTGAATTATAT
>BJCM01083861.1:0-16539 GCA_018326385.1 Flaveria bidentis
GTCATTTACTAAGCTATCATTGTGGTCTAATAACTTAGAAAATTTTAAATCTATGCTTTCTCTAAATTTGTTACATTCATTACAAGAATGATTTTCAAAGAGTTGGTCTTTGGTACTTACCTGTGAAGATTCGGTTGAATTAGCCATCAGCGCAGAGTTTGACTCTTCAAATGCTGGAAATTCTGAATATGTCTTTCTAAGATCTTCTTCAATCAGGTGACTGACCACATTCGCAGTATCTTCATAATCTGACATCACTAGTTCAACTGCGATTTCACCTTCACTTGAAGTGTCATCATCCAAACCCTCGACATTTGCAATGTTTGATTCACCCGGAGACACAAAACCAAAGGTCCAATCATGTCCTTCATCACCTTTAGCAATCAAGGCCTTCGTCTCTTTGCTTGACGAGGCAGCTCCACTCGTGGGTTTGTCTTGACAGTTAAAAGACGAGAATGGATTCTCGTTACATGTCTTCTTGGGCTTTACACATTCACGTTTCAAGTGCCCCTTTTCTCCACAGTTAAAGAAGGTAACTTTGGTTTTGTCGAAACCAAAAGTTGTATCCTTTATGGCTATCAAGTTCTGTCCTGTCTTCTTCACAAACTTTTTCGCTCTCCTGATAGCACTTGCCAAAGCCCACATTATGTCCATTATTTCTAGTTCATTATCGTCCAACTGCTCGTAATCCTCATCTGCCAGATGGCAATTTCCGATCTTTCCTGCAACTAAACCATCATAAGAATGAACAACCGCTGCTAGAAGGTCCATATGCTCCTTTGCAACCTCCACGGTAATATTCCCAAGATTCTCGGTTTTCAACTTCGTAGCATTTGCTTCAGGTGTGATATATTGGGTACTAGATGACCATGACGTTTCAGATCCAGAAGCTGTAGGTTGAGAGGGAGCAGTTGAACTAGACACAAATGATGTTTGAAGAGGTGCTCCTGAATTGGTTGAAGTGGAAGAGGATTTATAAAGTAAAGGATTCTGGTCATAGGATCCTTTTTGAGCCCTGTACTTCATCCTCAGTTCCTCCTCCCTCAATTTCAGGATGAAGTCGTTTATGTCTAATTTTGTCAGTATATTGTTCTATCTCAAGTTAGACACAAACTAAACCCACTTCTCAGGTAAACCATCAGCAAAGCTTGACACTTTGTCTTCCATTGACGTTGTGACCCCATGAGTGTGCAACTCACTCATTAAATGGTAGAACCTGTCTATGACATCATCCAAGCTTTCTTTATCCATCGAAGAGAAGTTATCAAACTCCTTCTTCAAAGCCTTTGCCTTTAGAGCTTTCAATGATGCATTCCCGTCGTATCGTTTCTCCAAAGCTTCCCGTAACTTTTTTGCCTGTTTGTTCTCAGAAAACTGGTGGAATATGTCTTTTGGTATTGACTGAGTCAATAGGACATACACCTTTTCTGCATTATACTTCGCTTTCTGGTTGTCAGTCATCCCACCTAGGGTTAATTTAACACCATCAGCACCAATCGACATACTATAACCTGTCTCAATAGATGCCCAAAGGTTGGGCTCAACTACATTAAGATAGATCTCGAATCGCTGCTTCCATTATGGGTAATCATCTAACGTTATAAGTTTAGGGGGCTTATTGTGATTCCCAACTTCATTTTCCAGAAGTAAAAGATTCTGGATTCCAGAGTCCCTTCCAGCAGTAAACGCAGAGTACTGATCTTCCATTTCTATAAACTTTTAATCTCAACCTGAGACTTATTCACTCGTGCGAATGGAGAAGTGCGAATGGGCCAATTGTGCAAATGAACAAATGCGGATGGGTCAATCGTGTGATTGAACAAATGGGGATGAACAACTGTGCGATTGGAAAAATGCGGATGAACAACCGTGCGGATGGACAATGCGAATGGGGTGGTTCAGTCGTACGAATGGATGGGCGACTGAGTTCAATCGTGCGTATGGGTGTGTGATTGAGTTCAGTCGTGCGATTGAGCCAATCGTGTGACTGAAGGCTGCTTTTTTTGCAAAATCGAAACTTTTTGACACTTTGACGCAAAAACACGATTTTTCAAGAACCCTAATCTGTCGTATGTCGAAAAACTTAAACTTTTAGACCTGGAGACACTGAAAACACTGTTTTACTAAAAAAGGTGACTCTTTTGAATGAAAATTGTGATGTTTACACCGAACTAATCGAATCACACGTACAATCAAGAACCAAAGCTCTGATACCACTTGTTAGGGGCCGTGTACGTACAGAGTACTAACTGATCATACATGTATACCTAATCAAATAGTGCGGAATCCTATTTGATTGGCGATCCAATCAGTGAGAATGCATATTCGATCAATCTAAAGATTAATGAAACGTTAAGAACAATTAGAACATGATCAACTGCGAACTACGAAGTTGAAACAAGTTTTCTGGATTCTCTTGATGACTAGGGTACGAATATGAGTCGAAATTCTTGAAGTGTTTTGTTTTTCTACGAATTAGGTGGTATTTATAGGTTAGGGTTTGTCATGCGATTGATCCATACGCACGACTGAAGGTTCAGTCGTGCGACTAAGCCAATCTTATGTCTCAATCGTGCGACTGATCCAGTCTCCTGGTTCAGTCGTGCGACTGGTCCATTAGCATGAAGTATTCATGCGTATGGTCCATTAGCATGGTCCATTCGCATGAAGACTTCATACGATTAAATTTGAACACGTTTCTCAATCATTATTGATTAAGAACTATGCAAACAACCACAAACCTATTTAGTTAGTTCAATATGCTTTATTACACAATAAACAATGAAACATTAAACATTATAACCATCAATCATATATTTCATTTCATTCAACTCATTCATTACATATAAGTAAGACATGAAAGATATTTTACATTAATCTCCTAAACTAGATACATATGTATCAACAAAATAAAAAAGGGTTTTAATTAGAAACTTATAATACTAGAAGAAATTTATTAAAAGTAGAAAAGTCCAGCAAACTAACATTATCGTGTCAAAACTATAAAAGAAATTCCATACGTCCGTGTTAAGATTTTGCTAGAAAAATGAATTTTCATATTTTTTTGTATTTTTTAATCGTGATAAGAAATTATTAAAAACGTTAATTAAATTATGAAGTAAATTCATATTTGAAAATTGATTCCAACACTAAGGTAGTTTCTTGATTCGATTCGGATTACGATCATTAACGATTATACTGCCATTCAGATATCCATTCTATCTAAAGTCTAATTAAGTGAAGTTCGTTGGTTAAAGCCAACCCGCTACTTTAAGCTCACACCGTTAGGATTTTTGTATGCAGGTTACAAGATAGAAGTATCATTTATAATTAAACACACATGTCGTTCGGTATATTTAACTAGATTGTGTGAGTCTGCAGGATCGACTTTTATACTCAACACAAGTATTTTCTCTCAAACTCACTAATAAACACTTGGGTTTGTGATGAAACAGAATCCTTCTAAGAGTTGATGATAATATACTAAGTAAATCAAAGCAAAACACAAGAGAATAATTTTTCAAGATACTTTTATATGTAATTTCTCAATTCAAAGTATTACAAGACTCTTATAAGCATATTAAATGAGTTACAATCAGAAACTATATATACTACTACCCACCGTCGGATATACTTTAAAACCAGCTGGAAACCTTATACTAAAGCAAATACTACAAAACTAAAGTTAAGGTATCTTAGATAATTTATTATCTAAGATACAGTAGTCATGGCATATTCATGACTTACCTTTTGTCACCAACTAAAGTTGTCAACTGTACTAACTGATAAAGGTGAATAGTGGAATAAAAGATGGTCAACTATATGGGTTTTAAAGAAAATGCCATATAGTATATCAGAGGTCTGCAACAGAGTGTCAGAGGGGCCATATTTATATCCATTGGTTCATAGTAGCTACTTCCGAAGGTTAACTAGCTTCGGAAGAACTTGTTCTTCCGAAGCCACTTATACTTCGAAAGTGGATACTTCTTTCGAGGCTTCCTTAGGACTTCATACTTCGGAAGTTATAGTCTTCATTTCTTCTAAGTGTTGAAGTCTTGGAAGAGTCTAGACTTTATCTTCTGAAGTTGGAGTTTTCCTTTAGAAATTTATCTTGCACTTGACTTAAAAAAACTCCATTTGTCTCCGTAAGTTTCACTCTTAGCTTCAGAAGTCCTTTATTAGTTGTATCAAAATAGTCTAAGTGTTTCGTTTTAGTTGCACCAGCCTTTATAGATCCCATAGAGTCTATTACAAGAATAAATTCATAGACAAACTCAAATCGTTTATAACTTTTTATATTAAATATCAAACTTGATTAATGTTTTAAATTTGAAGAACTTTATTAGAGAAATTAATAAAGTGACTAATTTTATTAACAATCTAATATAAGGGTTTAAAATCACGAATGAAACAAAATAATCAATAAAATAAAAACATCTCATAAACATCTCACATAAGTTCAAATCAAATCAGAAAAATTAAACTTTAATGTTGAACTAAAATTCTTATAGTCCGACATGACGACTAAATCAATTAATCAAAAATTAATATAAATACTTATGACTACTAAATCATTAATAGTCTTCAGAAAAAATTAAAATCACCAAAAGCTCAAATTCTCTCTATTGCTTTTGCTCTACTATGATTTTTTACGGAGAAAATAGATTTTTTTCTAATGATGATTTAATGAAGAACTAGTTATTTATCCGCCGCGCGTTGCGGCGGGGCTGTCTGTGGTATTATCACGTCAATAATGCTCTACTTTATTTAACCTGACTTGTTTCTAAACAAAATTTACATCGAAACGTAAACCAACTCGAAACATACATAAAATGTTCAATTTTTATAAGTTAATTTAAATGTAATACCCATGTGTTGCGGCAAGGAAGAACAATTTAACGACACGCTCCAACACGTATGTGATCTACGTTATGCCTGTGTGGCTTAATAATTCGAAAAAAGACAATTTAAATGAAATAACAATTATAAAGTAAAAGAAAATAAGTATTTTAGATGAGAGGAAAGAAATTCCACAAACAAAGAAAAAAAAATTAGAAAGTGAAAGAGGTAAGATACTTTTAAAAAAACCAAGATAGACAAAAATAGCATGGTGCAAAATTTAAACCCGTGACCTACTATAGGTTACTGACGAAGTTTTACCATTGTACCATAGTAATAGTTTGAGTTTTAGGTCAAGGAATATTAATTTAAGGTTAACTTCCACCGGAAAAATAAAAAATACAAAAAGTTTTTGTCCACTCAAGAGATGACACGTGGGGGAGAACCATCGAACTTTCTAAATGAGTGATAGTAAATTTATATACCCATTTCGTTGCTTCTCATGATCTCACCCCACTCCAACTAATACCCTTTTTTTTTCATTCCAATGTTTATCCATTGAATTTAAATCTTAAGAGTTTCTAAGATAAAACCAATTATATTAGGAAGATAACTTTAATACAAATTAAACCTAACATTTTCTGATCATCAAAAATCATGCATCGTATTTAAAATATTTTCAAAGATTCATCCAATTCTCGTTTCCAACTCTAGTAACCAATTTTTACCTACAAGCACTACTAGAAAATATATCTTTACACGTAATACGTGTAATATAATGGTATAGATGACACGCGAAATCGTGTCAACGAAACCCATTCATAAATGAAAACGACATGCATTTGTGTGTCATTTATTTATGACACACATTCTTGATATATGTTTATAGCAGACAATGTGTGTAAAGGATTTTTCTGTCATAAATTAAAATGGCATGCATTTGAGTGTAGTAAATATGTGACAACGTTTCAAAATTATTACCTTTGACCATTTTAAACCTACAATTATCCATTTGCATGCATGTCATAGTTGTTTAAAACATAATACAAAACAAACTACATATATAAAGAGCATCATAGATAGCAAAACAATACATGCTATAAATACTAACAAACATGATAAATTTAATAATATTCCATATGATAATTTCAAAACTAATGTTTTGATACAAAATTATAGCTTGCCACAAAACTCAACCAGTTTTCACGAATTACAAATCCGTTGTTCAATCTCCCTCGAGAAGTTCATCATTCTGAAGCAAGCTTATAAGACTTTGCTAAAAAAAGACAAAATGCGAGATTAAAGCCTGAACAATGAACACAAATCCATATTAAACAAAATAAAGGACTGCTCAAAAAGACACAATATGATTTTGTAGTTGTTGAAGGTCTTTTAAGTGTATGGAAGGAGTCCTGGTCATTTTTGAACCTGTAATACAACCCACCAAATTAAAAAATAATGTAGGCAAATCAGAATTAATTACTGAATATGATTTACAATATGTTATGTCTAAACTAACATGAACATGCTTATTACATTACATCAAAAACCCACACTTCATGATTGATTAACCTATTTGGGTGACTTTCAACCTGCTTAGCTATTTTTTAATTAGTTTGAAAATAAAAGAAAACCTAATTTAACTAAACTTAGGTTGGACAAGACATTACACTCAAAATATTAAAGACCAAATTACACTACGAATAACATTATCGTGGAAAGATGTAACATTGCAATTATCGTGACAATAACATTGTCAAGTTTGAACTCCCATATTACAAAATTGCTATAACGATAACATTATCGAGATAATATGTATTATCACAATATTGTTCAACAGCTTTAACCAAGAGATTATCTGATTAGCCGCAATAATTTCTTAAAATTAGCACATCTAAACTCTCTTACAAGTAAATAACAAAAAAAATAATAAAACTCACGAGTGAAATTTTTATAAATCTTATTAGAAGAAAGGGAACTTAAAAATGTCTTCACTAGACATTTGCAATACATTATGACAAAAAATTAAAAGCGGGCACAATGTGATTAACAAGTATGATGAAAACAAACCTGAACATTTCTTATTTTCTATTTTTATTAATTTCTCAACTAGAATTCCAATGGTTATTTAAATAAAACTGTGCTAATACATCATAACTATGCAACTTGATCAATGTTATGGAGTGATATATTACTTTTGCTGTAATTGGATCTCCTAAGAATGCAGTTCTCCCTCCTTTGGAATAGGAGGCATCTATATGTGATTAACAAGTTGTTAACTAACATTTCAAGGATCAAATCATGTAACAGTTAATAAAATGAATTTCTCAACACTTTTAAACTCATTACTTGTGAGAAATCATTACTTCATGTCTCCACATGCTCTACTGCATTTCCTGCATAGAGAAACACACATTAGTTCATTTTCTTGATTAATTTAAGTATTTCTTCCTGAACAAAAGGCACTTAAAAGGGCAAATTTGTAGTCCATTGATGGTGCACCTAAGGTTAGAGTTGGAGTAAGAACATGAGCCTAAATGAAAAAGAAAAGGCAATGGTTACAAATATATTATACACAAATCAATTTTCTCCTCCAATTGTAATTTCGATTAATAACATCATTTTTCAACAACCTTTTAGGTGTTTTCTCTATAAGATTTAATATGAAACAAAGTCTACAAAATAAACACATAATCCATCTTCAAATACATTAAAATACAACAATATAACAACACAAACCTGATTGATTTGGTCCTACCATCCGACCTCAGCCAGAATCTTATTCTGACAATGTTATACTAAAGTGTAGGGTAACACAAGACCCCAGTTCCAACGCCAACAAACTCTCAACATCCACTGTAAACCATCATCCATCGTGCACAAAAAGGGCATAGTGGTCATGGCGGCGATTTAGACATAGGGACGTATAGGATGGGGTCGATGATGATGATGCAAGTGATGGATATGGTGAAGAAGTATAAGAGGGCTTCCAATGATGTTGATCTTGAGTAGATTTGATGTAGGTGAGGAAGACAAAGGAGAATACGGTCATGGTTAGAGGGCTTTAATGAATGAGAATGAGGGCAGCTATGTAGGGTTTTTTGTTGGTGCATATCTGGGATTTGATTTGTAGGATGGGTCAAAAGATCCGCATGTTTTTTAGTTTTAAGACACTAAAGAAATGACACGAACAACTGCATGTCATCGATCTTTTAAATTTTACCAAACATGACAGTTTTATTATGACACACTTTTGCAAGTCACAAAATCAGTGTGTCAACGTTTGTGTCATTAAAGTTGAATTTTGTAGTAGTGAAGACAACAAAACTCATTAACAGTAGACTCTAAATCACTGTTTTTGCAACCAGATCGGACTTCGGGGATCGGCCCCCTAGCCGGTCCTGTTCACTATGATTCGGTTTTAGGTGGTCGAACCGGCCGGTTCGTCCCGAATCGGTGCTCGGACCGGTTCCGACCGGTTTTTGGTTTTTTTGATTTTATTGGGTAAAAACGGAGTGTTGAACCATAAATTAGTATCTTGGATATACATATATAGGTAAGTTTTATATATAACTGTAAATTACATATATAAATCATGTATAAATTACTTATATTTAATTACATATATACTATATATAATATACTATATATAATATACTATATATATATAATTATGACGTCATCCGGTTCTTAAATCCGGTCCGACCGGTGCGACCACCAAACTAGTAAGGCGTGTGGTTCGACGTCTGATCCGGTTCTAAAAACATTGCTCTATTCCACCAAAATGAGTGTGAAACAAAATAAACAAAAATATGTGTACTAATGCATGATATGTAATAAAAAATTTTACTAAAACAATGATAAATATTGTTTAAAGTACTACTAACAAATCACCCCAAACTTAAACATTTCCATGTTCTCAAGTAAGCCACGAATAAGAATAAACCTAGGAGTGAAAAGAATAAGAACAAAACAAATATGGTATTTCTTGGAGTTCTCCAAGTTTTCACGCGATGAGATTTGTATTCATCATCTTGGAGTTCTTGCATCGTTGTATTTCTCACATAATTTGAGTGTTTGATTTTTACTTGATATTATATTCCATAAAGGCTAGTTCCTTAAAATTTAAGTTGTATTAAGCATATGATAGAGATATCCAACTTCCATTTTCAAATTTTCAAAGAACCTGATTATTCAATCCGATGACAAGGTTCAGTGACGAAGAACTAGATTATATAAAGTATCCCCCCTATTTAAGACGTAATAAGCCTATATTTTCATAACAAGAATATCAAACATTCTTGATTCTTCACTTAATTAAACCGAATGATCATTGTCCCAATTAGTAAGATAAGATAAGCCAATATTGTTAGGTTTCAATTCACAAACGACCCGAATCAAATAAATCTTAAACTTGATCAAACATCACAAAAACCCTTTGTAAGTACCAACTTCAAATCATCCAATATCTTCTATATATAGGTAAAAATACATATTCCAAAACCTTCAAATAAAAACAATTTTTTGCATCTAGATCATGTTCTCACATTTTGTAAAGTTTTTGCAAAAACTAAAATAGATGGTTCACAGTTTTTTGTATGGATGATGAAGTTTTCATATGGTGAAGTTTTTGTATGAGAAAATTTTCACAAATGATGGTTACTGATGTGAAGATTTTGCAAGAAATATTTTCTTATGAAAAGTTTTCTCGTGGAAAAGGTTTTTATGCAAAAATTTTTTAATGAAAAGTTTTCTTATGAAAAGTTTTCTAATAAAAAGTTTTCTCAGAAAAGTTCTCACGTGAAAGTTCTCGCATGAAAGTTCTCTCATGGAGAAGCTCTCGCAAAATACGGTTACTTTTTAAAAGTTCTCACATGATACATTTACTCCTGTGAAAACCGCAACCAAAATCGACTTTTATGAGTTTCAATCACCGTTGCGGTCTCAAATCTTTGTTTTCCATCATCCAAACTCAAAAATATTGAGCGTAATAATGCAGATAATCAATATAGCATGTAAAAAAGCCGATTTGATGTGTGTTCACCCTCGATTTCACATTTTTCTCCTTTGAAACCGATTCAAACTCGATCAAAAACATTTAGATCTTTAACCCCATGTTTAACGTCTTAAAACGGATGATTGTCGAATGAAAATCCATGTATCAAGAGCAACACCTTGCTTTGATAACAAATGTAAAAACCTTATAACGGTTGATTCCACATGTTGTTGCACTTAATGATCAAATTAATATGGATGTGTGTGATATCAACGAACTTCAAACAAACTCAATAGAATATTATTAATCAGAAGATTATAATACAAAAAGCTCTATCCACCTCCTTGAGTAGCTCTATCCACCTCCTTGAGTAGCCTATCACACAACTCTCTACCCTCTCACCCTTAGAGCACTTTTACAAATGAAACACATATATTTAAATACAAAGGAAAAACATCTATATATATACTATCCAGATGTTCTCACGTGAGAATATTAAGTTCTCGCGTGACAACTTTAAGTTTTCGTGCGATGAGATTTTATCCATCATTTTGGAGTTCTCGCATCCTTGTACTTCTCGCATGTTTTGAGTGTTCGTTTTTCACTTAATATTGTAAGCCATAAAGGCTAGCTCCTTATAATTATCATTCTACTCCCTCCATTCCTAGCACAATCTCTCATCCAAGTAGGACTTCCATTAGTTTTTCATCTACTCCTAATCTCTCCCTAAACCATATATATTTTCATATCTTTTCCTCTCTAGTACTCTCTCTCATCCACTCTTTAAATTGAATGAAAAAAAAATATTAAGCACATGCTTTGTAGAACGATATGCAAGGTTTGTATGTATCGCATCAAGCACTAGGCTACTAATTTTCTTGTTGGATGCTGAGAAAAACTTGGACAATAGGACTAACGATGTCACACAACATTCTCTTTGCATCAATTACCCCACTTTGGAGAATTTTATGTAAAATTTGGTCTTGTCCACTTATTTCCCCTCTTCCGAAGTCCAAAAAAGAAAGACCCTAACAAGCTCCTCAAGGAATTAATAACATGTTATGTATTCCCGAATGAAGCAACACAACATTACCGAATATCAAACTAAGCTTAACCTATTCCCTTTTGCCCTACAAGACTCGGCCAAATGTTGCACTATTACCCACCATTGGGGTCGGTAACCACATGGAATGAGCTTGTAAGGTCGCTTGTAGACAAGTACTTTCTTATGTTTAAAGCCTCAATCCAATGTAAAAGGATCATGGAAATTGAGCAAACAAAAAAGGAAAGCTAATATATACTTTCAGGTGATGCATCAAAGTGAGAGTCAAGTCTTTGGCAAGATAGATCAAACATATTGTTACGTACAACTACATGGAGAGCCCTATTAACAAAAGTGTATGTTGTTCACCTAATAGGTGTTTTGGTTCTAGATTCACTTTACACATGACGTTAATTTAATTGTACTAAAATAAATATAGATTTTGGTTATTTAAAAAAGAAGTTGTGTATAATGTTGTAAAAGTTACAATGTATATCTTTCACAAAAATAATTGAAGATAAGTTTCGGAAGATTCTGGTTCTTTCGCACCGCATCGATCTGATTTCCTTTTTGATTAGACTAATACATATCGAAGTGGATTTTCTTTACAAAGAATATGTTAGTTAAAGTACATTAAATATAAATAAATTAAAAATAAATAAAAATTATGTTGGCATTTTGGACACAAAATAATTATATTTATATATTTTTTTATCTAAATAGTTATTTGTTTATTGGTTTAAGTTCTCATTTTGTAACGAACTATACCATGTACAAACTGAAGATAAGATGAATAGATATCGAAGTTCGAAGTTGAGTTGTTGGAATGAAAAAGTAAAACTTGGATGCTTATTGTAGGAAATTGTTGCAATTTCTTGCATAACATTAATAAATCCATTTATTGATTAAAATGGATATTTTATGTTGACCAAGTCTTTTAATAAATATTATAAATGTCTATTATAGATCATAAGTTTTATTAAAATTGGTATTAAACTTGTCATGAATAAAATGAGAGTTTTAATTTGATCTTGTAAAACATTTCATAAATCTAATGAGAGTTTTGGTTGTGAATCATAAAACTTACATTAATATGAATTTTTAGCATTATAAACAAACTAATGATGAGAAAAGAGGAGAAACATCAATTTATTCTCTTTAGGTTCAACAAGTTTTATAGAAAGTTAGAGCGGGGCACTCTCTAAATTTTTATTCATACACCATCAACTTTATCCTTTTTTCATATAACATCATAACACATATTTTACCCGGTGATCTTTTGGGCCAAGGTACTCTCCGGCAGTACATACTGCTTTGGTTGTTGTACCCTAGGAGATAGACGTATTGTCTTGAGTAGAGATGCGAAATCTGCTTTAAGGGACCCATGTCTAACACGATCTTCATCCACAACCATCAATCTTTTGTTTGTTAATTGTTGCAGTCAAGGGGTATAATTGAAGATTCAAATGCGATAAAGACTCATGTTCAGAATACTATATGAAGACTCGTTGGAGTATATACTAAAGACCGATGTTTGTATCATGTTTGGTATATAAATATTGTATATATTTATTCACTAGTCATATTTGTAAACGCTATTGTACTAGAATATTTCCCATGACTAACGAGAGTATCGTTAGAATCAATATTTTTAATTTATAAGTGAACCTACTTCTACAATCTCAAAACAGATTTGGTGATGAGATTTTTAAAATCTTATTACTATGGTTTTTAGGTTCATGAAATGTTATAGAAACTATTATTTAAGATTTGTTTTTAAAATCAAACAATATTTTTGGGAAATAACGTAGTACAATGTCTTGTTTGGATTTTAATAAAGATTAGAGTATCCAAAATATTGTGTTACCAAACGAATATTTTGATTCTATCATGTGTTAAAACATTTTTGTAAATGTTTAACAACCTAACATGTGTGTTAGAGATGATTTAATTCAAAAAAGTCATTAAAAATGATAGGTTTTGTAGTTTTAAAACTATTTATAGCTACAATTATTTAAGTAAAACCAAATTTTGTTTTAGAAAGAAATTAAAACTACTGTTTTAGAACAAAAATAAAAATAGTTTATTTATATGAGCCAAGAAGCTTGCAAAGGATTTTGTAATCATTCAAATCTAAGCAGCGTGTTAGAAGCGAGTTTATTGTATATAAACTGATAAGCTTAAAAGCAATGTTTTGTCGTTGGTTATTTCTAACTAGCGTGTTAGAACCGGTTTATATTTTATATATCGAAAAGCTTTAAAATGATTTATGGAATCGTTTATTTCTAACAAGTAAGGTATAACTGGATTTATTTTATATAAATCAAAAAGCTTTAAAGCGATCTATATTCGTTTATTTTTAATGTGCGGGTTAGAAATGGTTATAGTAACCGAAAAGCTTAAAAGGTTATTTATAATAATTTATTTTCTAATGAGCGTGTTAGAAACTAATTTATTTCATAAGAATCGTAATATCTAAAATGATTGTTGTAATCACTGTTTTTTCTATAAATCCAAAAGTGTTAAACAAAATATTAAAAGATATTAATTAGTATAATAATACTATTTTTGAATTTTATGGTTTTGACTTTTGTGATCAAGACATAAAATAAATACGATATATTTTAAAATAGTTGCAAAGCTAAAAAATGTTTTGAATGAATAAAACATGTGTTCTGCAATCTAAAACGGTTAACCACTCATGTGAGAAGTAACATGTCTCGAACCACATAATAGTCATGATGAGATTATTCAGAAAAAATAAACAACTTGAGGTTGTTATGGATAGAAATAATTATTCAAATACAACTAATTATGAATAAAATAGTATATACCTAACGTTTTTATGGTTTTGACTATTTAAATTAGAGTTTCAAAATAAGATGAAAAACTTGAACATATGAGTGCAAGAAGTACAATTGAGGGAGTACCTCAAGATATGCCATAAAATCGATATCATTGTTAATGATGAAAGTGTTATAGATAATAACACTTTGAGATTTAATGTCTAGATGTAATTTTTATACATTTAAATTTGTTAGGATCGTGTATTGGACGAAATATTAACTGATAAACGTGTATACTGAATCAAATAGTGCGGAATCCTATTTGATTGGCGATCCAATCAGTGAGAACGCATGTAGAAACAATTGTAGATTGAATCTAAACGTTAAGAACGATTGGTAATAGATCTAGTCTGATCTATGAACTTGGAACAGGTTTTTAGAAGTCTCTGGACGGCTAGGGTACGATTTAATACTTAAGTATTTGAAGTGTTATGTTTTTCCACGAATTAAGTGGTATTTATAGGTTAGGGTTTCTCATTCGTGCGACTGAACCATTAGCATGGTTCAGTCGTGCGATTGAGCCATGCGGTTGATCCATTCGCACGACTGAGTGTTCAGTTGTGCGACTGAGTCAATCTCATGATCTCCTGGTTCAGTCGTGCGACTGGTTCATTAGCATGAAGTGATTCATACGTATGATCCATTAGCATGGGCCATTCGCATGAGAACTTCACACAATTAAGTTTAACCATATTTCTCAATCATTATTAACTAAGAACTATGTAAACAACCACAAACCTATATAGTTAGTTTAATAAGCGTTAACCTACTAATCAATGAAATAATAAACATTGTACATTAAGCTCATAAACTAGGTACACATGTATCTACAAAGTTATTATTAAAAAGTGTTTTTCACTTTACATTTTAATTTTGGTTGTATTATTATTACATGTGTTCAATATCCGAAGATAACACATGCAATATTTACACTTTACGTTTTAATTTCGGTTGTATTATTATTACATGTGTTCAATATTCAAAGATAACTCATGCAATATTTACAACGAAATAAATTAATTTCTATTATAACGTTCAAATTGATTTTGAGGGAAATAATTTTAAATGTCAATGATATAATATTTATAAAATATATAACCTTAAATGGATAGTGCAATAAGAGATTACATAGGAAACAACTTGTAAGTTGTTGAATTGTTTTGAGTGTTGAAGATGAGACATCAAGTGTCATACCATATCATGAGATTGAAAATATGATTTGTTTATCATGAGATCAAAAATATGATAAGTGTACTAAGATTAAATACACAAGTATGAGATATACAAATAAACTTCATTTGAAGTTATCGTAAAAGTCACAAGTGTGGATAGATCTACATATGAAAGCACTATATGTTATCTTTAATGAATTTAGCTAAATTCATTTTGAAAGATCTAGATGTGAATGTGTGTACCATTTTAATGTTGTTAGAGCTATTTGGAAGATTTTTCTTTCGTTTGGAAAAGTATCCTAGTTATACATAGCCTAAAGGGAACACCAAGACATGTTTGTCAATAACTCCAGGAAAAATTTATGAATTGCATATTATTTAGTGTAAATGTGCTTGACTCTATCTTAATGTAATATTGATTATAGACGAGTTTCATTTATCTTGTTAACGATAAATATGTTCACCATAGTGAATTGAATCAAGACTTATTACTAAGTCTTTATAAGTCAAAGGGAAGATAGTGCCCTTTGCACTTCACACACTCGTATTGATGTGATTGAAAGTCGGCTAAGTAGTTTGAAAGATGCTACCAAGATCTTGGTTTTAACTCAACTCTAACTACTAGGTGTGTGTACGCTAAATTAGTATTGAGCTTGCCTTTGAGTTGCTACCAAACTATTGTGTTAAAGTCAAGATCCGACAGTTGCTACCAACTGGCTGCTGCTGAGTTGGTGTTGAGGCGGCTACCGGGTCCAGCGTCATGCTGGTGACTTGCCTCTAGATTAGAGGAATAAAGGAAAATGAGTTATATTCCTAAACTGAATGATGACGAATAAGTCTCATGATTTTTCTATAATAAGATATGGATATGGACAAGGGATAGTGTATTATTCCTTAAAGTTGTGAAAGATCAGAACGATGCATCTTCTGTTCACATGCTAAAGTACTGTAGTCTAAAGCATGCTAGCCTAGTACTTATCAATTATGATTCTCTAAGGAGGTCAATTATGTATAAATTTGAAAGAGGATATTCATTCAGTTCAAGGAGGTTGATATAACCTGTTAAAAACTTAACTAACTAGATAATGTTATCAAGTATACAAATCCTAATGAAGAAGACTCTGTTTTCTAGGTTTGTCCAATAACAAACCTTACTTTGAAATCAAATTGCAAGAAATGTGTGGGAGAGGCCATTTTAGAAACAATCCTTTAGGGTATGTAAAAATGAAGTTGAGAGAAGTTTTCTCAAAATGGTTTTGTGAGATGTTTTCTCAAACCTATTTAAAAAGGGAGAACCTTTCATTTTCATTACCCCATGTGGATGTTATCCAATAACACTTAAGAATAGTGTGGAATCCTATTTGATTGGCGATTCAATCAGTGAGAACGCACGTAGACATAATTATGTATTGAATCTAACGTCAAGAATCGATTAGGAATCGATCTACAACGTTCTATGAACTTGGAGTACGAACTTAGAGGCTTCTGGACGGCTAGGGTACGTCTGGAGTCGAAGTGTATTCAATGCCTTAGTTTTTTCACGAATTAAGTGGTATTTATAGGTTAGGGTTGCTCATTCAGGCGACTGAGCCATTAGCATGGTTCAGTCGTGCGATTGAGTCATACAGTTGGTCCATTCGCACG